>KZ071634.1:95619-116252 GCA_002091845.1 Anopheles cracens | reverse complement strand
CTTCAATATGTCCTGTTGACTACCAGATGACTTTATAACCGAACAGAGATGAAAAGGTCCTCTTCACTCTGCTTATGCTATCAGCATCTGCTAGAATTACCACGGATGTGGCAATAATGAATATAGTTTTTGCATGATTAATATAGCAAGAGATACTTTTTGACCTTTCGGGAAGTAGAAAAAAGCTTGAAACCTTCATATTTGGCTCTGGCAGTTTTACGCTTGTTCGTTTGATCGTCGATCCGTAGAGCAAGTACAACCGGTGCAAGTTACTATTTACAGTCGTAAATCACCATTTGCCATGTTTTGCTGCACAATCACCTACGTGATGCGAAAACAACATCACTAAACGATAAACATTGCACCAGTGCAGTTAGGAAAGGTTCCTATACCCATCGTTATGCCGGTGGGAATCCCCATCGATCCCGTTTTAAAAATAAAAGTAAATCCCCCGGAAAGGACAGATGCGCTCAATCGCACAATTCCTCGTTAGCGCAGTGCAGTGGGTGCTTATGAGTTGGTTTATTACATAATTGAGTGTAAATATTGCATAATGTACTGAAAACCTGTACAACTACAAGTAGCAGCGAGATGCTCCAGCGAATGTTAGCCTACTGTCAGCTCGTTTGCCTGATAATCAAGGATCGGTGCCCGATTCTGTTTGAGAAACATCAGCATCTCCCCCGTCTCAGACCAATTATGTGTATACTAGTTCTACATGGTCCTAGCTTCGACCAACGCGAAAGTTTCTCCAAGCTTCAATATGTCCTGTTGACTACCAGATGACTTTATAACCGAACAGAGATGAAAAGGTCCTCTCCACTCTGCTTATGCTATCAGCATCTGCTAGAATGGCCACGGATGTGGCAATACTGAATAAAGTTTTTGCCTGATTAATATAGCAAGAGATACTTTTTGACCTTTCGGGAAGTAGAAAAAAGCTTGAAACCTTCATATTTGGCTCTGGCAGTTTTACGCTTGTTCGTTTGATCGTCGATCCGTAGAGCAAGTACAACCGGTGCAAGTTACTATTTACAGTCGTAAATCACCATTTGCCATGTTTTGCTGCACAATCACCTACGTGATGCGAAAACAACATCACTAAACGATAAACATTGCACCAGCGCAGTTAGGAAAGGTTCCTATACCCATCGTTATGCCGGTGGGAATCCCCATCGATCCCGTTTGAAAAATAAAAGTAAATCCCCCGGAAAGGACAGATGCGCTCAATCGCACAATTCCTCGTTAGCGCAGTGCAGTGGGTGCTTATGAGTTGGTTTATTACATAATTGAGTGTAAATATTGCATAATGTACTGAAAACCTGTACAACTACAAGTAGCAGCGAGATGCTCCAGCGAATGTTAGCCTACTGTCAGCTCGTTTGCCTGATAATCAAGGATCGGTGCCCGATTCTGTTTGAGAAACACTGGACAGGACTGTTATCAAGTATGGCCAGCCGTGCCCCCTTCGCCGCCGTCGCTGTGATGCTGTATAAAAGATGCCTGCCGTGAATGCTGGCCTATTCAGTAGCCAAGTGGAAGGGGTACTAGAAGCTCGACGTGAGTGCATGTGTGTGTTCTGAGTATGAGCTCCAAGCAAGTGTGGCTTCTGTTGGTGGCAGTGGTAGCAGGTGTCGCCGGTGTTCCCGCTGGAGATCGCCAGCAGGATGCTCCGGCCTTCCGTTGGTGCGTTCCGGTGGAACTGCTGGACGTGTGCGTGCGTTTGACGCGTGACGCGAACGTTGCGATCGGCTGTGTTGGTGGGCTCGATCGGCTCGACTGCCTGCGCAAGGTGCAGAGCCGGCAGGCGGACTACCTCGTGGCCGATCCGGAGGACGTGTACGTCGCGTCGCACTTCGACAACCAGGACTTCGTCGTGATGAGCGAGCTGCGAACGGCCGAGGAGCCGACGGCCCCGTTCCGGTACGAGGGCATCATGCTGGTGCGCGCGGCCGATAACTTCAAGAGTTTAGCCGACCTGCACGGCAAGCGCTCGTGCCACACGGGCTTCGGGCGCAACGTCGGCTACAAGATCCCGGTGGCGCGGCTGCAGCGTGCCGGCGTGCTGAAGCTGCCGGCGAAGGATGGCTCGCTGTCGCCGGTGGAGCGCGAACTCGCCGGTCTCTCGGAGCTGTTCAGTGCGTCCTGCCTGCCGGGCAGCTACTCCACGGACGCGGGCGTCGATCGGCTGTTGAAGGGGCGCTACGCGAACCTGTGCGAGCGCTGCGAGCAGCCGCAACGGTGCGCCAAAGACGATCGGTATGCCGGCTACGAGGGTGCGATCCGCTGTCTGGTGGATAACGGCGGCGACGTGGCGTTCAGCAAAACGATCAACGTACGCAAGTACTTCGGCCTGCCGATAACGCCCGGTGGCGCCCCGGCAGGTCCCGCCGTCAACCCGAACGTCCGGCAGGAGGACTACGCCTACCTGTGCGAGGACGGTACGACGCGCCCGATCGGCGACGGACTGCCGGTGTGCTCGTGGGCGCAGCGGCCCTGGCAGGTGCTGCTCGGCAACGGCGATCTCGGCGGGGCCGGGGGCTACCGCGAGCTGCAGAAACTGGGCCAGAAGCTCCATCGCCACTGGACCGAACCGGGTGTGTCCGAGGCGGATCGGACCGCCGCCCGGAAGCTCTGGATTGACAGTAAAGCACCGGTGTACGATCGCGAGGTAACGCTGCCACCGCGCGGCTATCTTGCCCAGGCCCACTACGACGAGGTGATCGAGCGCGAGGGTCGCTACGGGAACCGGCTGCGTCTGTGCGTCGTGTCCGAGGAGGAACGGCAGAAGTGTGAGCTGATGCGGCAGGCCGCGTACTCGCGCGACATACGCCCGGCTTTGCGCTGCGTGCTGAAGACGGTGGACGCTTGCGTGGCCGCCGTGCACGACGGCACCGACGCCGACGCCGTTGTTCTGAGGCGTTCCACCACCAAGCTGAAGCCGCTCATGTGGGAAGCGTACGGTGACGTAATGGTGGCGATCGCTGATAAGACCATCACTCGCGACCACCTCCAGCAAGGCCCACTGTAAGTACGGTGTACACTAAGTCGTTTCGAAAAAGCGAACTTGTCGAGATTACCTCTAACACACACACAAACACACGCCAACACTTTCTCTTCCTCTCTATCTCTCTCTCTCGCGCGCGCTCTTGCTGTCTTGCCAAATTTCGGTTCATCACGCAGTGCCCTCGACACGACGGATGAGCGGGCCGTAGCAGCGGCTCGGCTGCTCTCCTCGAAGCTACCCTCGCTGCAAACCGTAGACGTCAGTTCGGCCGGTGCGGAAGCCGCACCGATTCGCATCGTCCGGTCGAACACGCTGCCGGCGGCAGGCGATGCGGAGAAGGTGCTCGTCTGCACGGATCTCAGCTTCCAGCCGCCGACGAATGCCGCCACCTGCCACCTGGAGTCGAGCCCGACTGCCGACCGCAGCACCGGGACCGTCTACGTCCGGCAGAACGTTGACGAGGCGCTCCAGGACAGCATCGTGCACGCGTTCTCCGCCCTGTCGGATGAGTTCGGGCGCGGCCAACCCAAAGAGCAGGTGTTCCGGATGTTCGGCCCGTTCCGGCTGCACAACGGCGAACTGGTGCATCATCTGATCTTCCACGACTACGCGTCTGGGTTGACGCTCAACAAACAATCGTGAGCGGATCATTTGTGGCACACAGATATGTATGCCTACGGCAAAGATAAAATAAACACCCTTCCCTAGCAGATCTGCACAGAACCGCAAACGCTGGTGTGTACACTTGTGTTGGATTACCGATTCGATCGTGAGTCAGATCTTCCGCACTGCGTCAGTGATAATGGTTGCTGTTTGTTATTGGGGCCCACGAACGATACTAATCGATTCGGCGAGATAACGCAAAGACTCGACAATAAGCAGGCACGACTGCGTCCATGATGTACGTGAAAGAATTTATTGTTATCGCCATTGCACCGAACGGAATAATACTATAACTTGGCACTGTAGCAGTGCGCATCTCCACATACATAGGCACACTTCAGGGGGTCTTTGATGTTTGACGGCTGTCCGGCCGTCTTACGTACAACAGGTTGGACACTAGCTCATACCTAGGTGCTGCAGGCGCTGGGTGTGTTAGGGAGAGCGAACAATACCACTCACTGCGAGTCGGCCGAGATAGCACACCGAACACTAATCCGGGCAAAGCAGGCTCACTTGATGCCTTTTTTGTCTAGAAACTTGGCCGCCTTGTACATTGTGACGTTGTAGAACTTGGACAGCCCGGTGCCTTTGGGCGGCTTGGCGAGGCTCTCGCTCGATGGCGCCCGGTCGACGGCGGACTTCCGCGCGTTGGCGTGCTGCGTGTGCATCCGGACCGCCTGCTCCCGCTCGGACACCCTCACCCGGACGAGCTGCTGCTGTATGGGCTGCAGCTCGACGGCCGGCTGCGGGGGGCCGTCGTCCCGGGCGGTGTACGTTCGGGCGGCGAGCATCGGCACGGACGCTGCCAGTCGCAGGCTGGACGACCGGCTCGGCGAGCTTTGCTCGGAGTGCGGGTCAGCGTCGGCGTACGGCAGGAACACCTCGTCATCGTCGTCCGGTGCGGCGGCGGACGTGCCGTCGTTGATCGGTGGCTCCTTGCGGCAGATGATGTTGCCTTCCGGCACCGCCTTGAGGTTGACGTTCTCGATGTGCTTGCAGCAGTAGTTGGTTGGTAGGTGTGGTGTGGCTGTGGCGGTCGCGAGCTTCATCAGGCTCTGGCTGCGCGACGGACCAACCTCGAGCACCCGTACACGGTAGTGGAGTACCTGCGGGGGCAACAAAGGCAACAGGATGTGAGGTCGGCTCTTGCTGTTCGGGCCATCAGTCCTACCTTGTCCTCCGTCATGAAGCGCAGCGCGTCGGCGAGCGGAATTTTGGCGCAGTGCCCGTCCTGCAGGAAGTCCGGATCGAGCTCGGAGTGGCAGGGGAATCGCTGCACCAGCAGCTTCCAGCTGTCGGCCGGTGAGTACAGCTCCAGCTCGAACGCGAATCGTGCGCTCACCTTCGACTCCTTGGTGGCGCAGATCATCGTCCACAGCACGGTGCGGCTGTCCTGATCGTAGACCTGGTACAGGTTGAACGTCTCGTCGTACGCCCGCAGCACGTGGTACGCGACGACCAGCTGCAATTCGGACGCCCGCGACCCCGTCTCGGTGCCGTACTCCCAGTGCAGCTCGACGCTCCGCTCCCGGTAGACGTGGTCGTCGTGCGCCTCCAGACAGTGCGCCAGCCAGTCCCGCTCGCACCCGTGCCAGCCGCACGCACCCCACACCTTCCCCATGAAGCACTCGATCAGCTTGTAGCCACACCGCTCCCGGTGCCAGCGCAGCAGCTGCAGCGGCAGCCGCACCGCGCAGCCCTTCAGCGCGTTCTTGCACGGGAACTGCACCTTCGACACGATCGCCTCCAGCGTGTAGTTGCGCAGCTCGGTCACGCGGTCCCCGCACAGCGGACACATGCCCCGCTTCACCCGGCACACGGCGCAGATGCTGTGGCCGGTGGCGCACATCGTGATCGGGCCGTCCATCGGTTCCGCACAGCCCGGGCACTTCACTTCGCTCACGATACTGTCGTAGTGCTTGAGCGTGATGTGGAACTGACCGTCGCCGTACACGTACAGCGACGACTTCCGGCACCCGGACTCGTCCGAGCGGATGCTCGGCGACGGCGGCTCCTCCACTGGCGGGGCTCGCACCACCACCAGGTCCGCGTCGGACGCTTCACCCGGGCACGACTCGTCCCGAACACTGGCAGCCTGCATGGTGCGTGTGCGTACTGTGTTCCGCTTCGATCGTGATGGCGCGAGCTGGACGACTAAACCAACCCCGTCAACGCTGCCGTACCTACTGACCGTGGTGAACTGCAGCGAACCCTATCAACCGACCATCAACGTTCGCCGCCTGCACCACGAAGCACCATTTCACACCTTCCCCGCCACACACCCCCTCCTGCCGACGTCTGATCAATATCGGTGCTCCGCTAGATCGGTTTATCTTATCAATCCCGCACCGTTTGGTACCGGCCACTGCGACGAACGCTGCGGTTATCCTCAATCAGTGCGCCGCCATCGCTCATCAATCTAGGCTCCTTGTGCGCACCTCACCACACGGTGATTGCCGAGCAGTGTCCCGAGCGCGTTCTTGCCGGCGGTTCGATCTAACTTCCTTTCAACTGACACCGGGGTCGTCCACGCTCGGCACGATCGATGGCAGAGCTGATTAGGGCCCGTCCGTTTGCAACCCTTTCGGTGCTTACGTGGGCGGCGTTAAATGGGATTAGGGATTAGGGCATCGCGTCATCCGCGGTAGGCACGGCCGGTATCCACGCATGATCCGGAAGAATGCCCACGCGACGGTGGCACCTGGGTTGTTGAACATTTGACCACGCTCGTGCAGCGAACCACACCGGGTTAGCCCAGTATTGAATCGACGTTCTTCGTTGGCTCATCATGTGTATCTCAATTTGTCTCCATCGGTACCATCGGTATAGAAGAGCAGCAGATTCTAGGGACTTGGTAAGTTGCGTAACCTCTAGCTAGAACAGTATGTATCTGCTGTTGTTTAGTGCCAGAATGGTGCATTCGGTTCTGTTTTGCACGTTCCAAAAGTCACGTAGCATCCCATGTGCTTGTGTCGTTCGTCGAGCCGTGGGTGTTACGGTTCATTACAGTTGACACGCCTATTATTGAACACTTTAGTTTTCGCGCGGGTTTTAAGGCCACGAAAATTACTTAATTATTGATTTTAAAGCGCAATTATGTTAATACAATGACCCTTGCACTTAGCTGAATAATCCATACAGCTAGTCGAAATGAACGTTAATATAAATACTGCAAAGATTATTGCGCGAAGCACATGTTAACGGCTAGTAAATCTTTGTGTGCAACACATAGCATCAGCTGTTGGGAAGTTGATTGCCGGAACTGCTCCGTCCCTACCGGCCGGACACACTACTCCAGAACAATCTCGTGTTCTTTTTCTCCCACTGCGCATCCAAAATAGAAAGCCTACAGCAGGACGGTTCCATCGGGAACGTTCTGGAATCTTCCCAACCATTCCTGGTTGGGTTTGGTTTGGTAAGGTAGCGAAAAGGTGGATTCGTTCATTTGAACACATTTTTAACTTTTCTCAGAACATTCCAACTTTTACTTGGAACGCATCGTTTTATGTTTGCACAGTAGTCGGATATTTATCCCGTTTATTTATCATTGTACAAGTCGTTGCGTGTAAACTAGTGGTAAGCAGCGCAGCTGCCGGTTTATAGACGAAGGAGGAAACGAAACGACGATTGCGACGGAATTGTCTTGTTGTCTCATTCGTTGTGTGTCTCCTGGGAGCTGGAGATGGCAAGTTCCGAATGAACCTGGTAGGTTCAATTCGTTCTTAGAGCGAAACGGTCTGAACTAGGATACAAACATTTATGAAGATTATTACGACATTTACTAGAACAGTCCTGCTCAATCATTAGAGTAAAAAATGTTTTAAAATAATTAGAAAAGTTTTTTGTTGTTGTTGAATGGGTTGATCGGTGCCATAACAGAAAGAGTATGACAGCGTTGCTCCGAGCATTTTAGATAACGAGAGATAGCTAGAAAAACATCTCATAATTATGCTCCGCTGAACGTTTTACCGCGTCATCTATTGTTCCCTTTGATTTTGTTTCTCTCCATTTCATTTTGGTTATTGCCAGAGCCGATGATCGAGATTTTGTGCTGTGAGAGAGACGCAGATGTTCTCTCGCCAGCCTGCAGATCAGCTGCCTTAGACCGCTGCACAATCGTGCGCTTGAATCGTTGTATTGAAGAGAGAATAGCATCGTTCCGCTCCTGTTTTGTTTTCCATCACTAGCCCTATGCGAACGAGCAACCGTCGCCGATACGGAGGGCAGTTCAGCAGCACCACTCACACGCACACTTTTCTGTCAACCGCCATCGCTGAAGGTTCATAAAAGTGCAGTGCTCTGTGAGATTTTCGCTTGCTTTCGCCAAAAGTAACCATTGTCCCTGGAGGATTTTCGTTCACCAGTACCGATCTACACGCATAATAACTTGGGAATGCTAGAACTAGAACTCTCGGCAGGTCTGGCAGAGTTTATTGATCGTTCTTCGGACGTATTCCGACGCGGTTGTGGAAACACGCGGTGTTGAGCGTTGGTGCTACGCCGGAGCCGGCTTTTCGTGCGACGCAAATTTGTCCGTGTGTTCCCGTGCGCGCGTGTTTCTTTTTTGCCGAATACATTCGGTTCGTGGCAGAGAATCAAAAAGACTAGCGTATTCACAAGTATCGTAACGAAACCGCGAAAAGGCCGTTTCCTTTCTCTTGCCGTCCATGCCTTGCGGATAAAATTGAATAAAGAAGAACAGCAACCCGCACACACGCACACATCTCCTGGGTTCTCCGGCGACGAGCGTGTGTGTGCGTGCGCGCGGTACCGCGAGGTAACGTTTTCCCAGTCCCGGGGTGTCGGAGCGCTGGGCGTGTGTGTGTGTGTACGTGTACGTGTGCCGGTTGTTTTTTGTGGAGCAGCAGGCAGCAGCAGCAGCCACCAAACGCCTCAAAATTCTACTACGCAGTTGAGAAGCCTCCACCATTTTGTGGCAAGAGGAGAAAGGTGTCGATGGTGGTGCGGCCGTGCGTGTGTGTGCGTTGCACCGAGTGAAGCGAGATCACTCTTCTCACCTCCATATCACACCTCATCACACGATCAACCCACAACAGGGAGCAGGCCAGCAGCAGCAGCAGCAGTGTGTGAGTGAGAGCAGAGTGAGCCTCGCGTTGAATCTCGCCTACGTATCAACCAACATCCGCATCTCATCCTCATCCTCCTATCAGCGCGGCCATCGTGTGTAGCTCACGAGTGAGACAGCAGCGTGCGGGAAAGGTGAGTTGGATCTGTCGGTCGCGAGACAGCACGAGGCGATCGGTGCTCACCATAGAGCCTGGCTCACTGTCTCCTTCCCAACCACCGAACAGACGGCCTAGAAAATGGAGCTCGACGGTGGTGCGATCTCGCTGAACGGCGGCGGCAAGCTGACGAATGGCGATTTGGAGCCCTCGCTGCTGCTGAACGGGGAAGGCAGCGGGCCCGACTCGCCGAAGAGTGGTGAGGGCGGCGAGGGCGGCGCCCGGAACGCTGGCGCCGGCCCGGTCGATGCCGGCGAGCTGATGAAGAAGCCGGCCAGCCCGCTGGACGACAAGCTGAAGAAGCGCGTCCGGAAGCTGTCGCGCTCGAACAGCAAGGACGGGGTGCTGGGTGTGGCCGGCACGCCGAACTTTGTCGCGCCGCACCGCAAGTGGAAGAACAGCCGCCGCTCGCGCAACATCTATGGCCGCGGGCTGCCGAAGAAGGGGGGCGCTGGCGGGAAGGGCGTGTGGGGCAAGCCCGGCACGGAGGAGGTGTACGACGAGTTGGACGAGGACCCGAACGATCCGAACTTCGACATCGACGCGTACAACAGCACGCACAACGTCGAGCTGAAGGAGATCGTCCCGCAGCTGACCGAGGCGCTAGCATCGTTCCGCTCCTGTTTTGTTTTCCATCACTAGCCCTATGCGAACGAGCAACCGTCGCCGATACGGAGGGCAGTTCAGCAGCACCACTCACACGCACACTTTTCTGTCAACCGCCATCGCTGAAGGTTCATAAAAGTGCAGTGCTCTGTGAGATTTTCGCTTGCTTTCGCCAAAAGTAACCATTGTCCCTGGAGGATTTTCGTTCACCAGTACCGATCTACACGCATAATAACTTGGGAATGCTAGAACTAGAACTCTCGGCAGGTCTGGCAGAGTTTATTGATCGTTCTTCGGACGTATTCCGACGCGGTTGTGGAAACACGCGGTGTTGAGCGTTGGTGCTACGCCGGAGCCGGCTTTTCGTGCGACGCAAATTTGTCCGTGTGTTCCCGTGCGCGCGTGTTTCTTTTTTGCCGAATACATTCGGTTCGTGGCAGAGAATCAAAAAGACTAGCGTATTCACAAGTATCGTAACGAAACCGCGAAAAGGCCGTTTCCTTTCTCTTGCCGTCCATGCCTTGCGGATAAAATTGAATAAAGAAGAACAGCAACCCGCACACACGCACACATCTCCTGGGTTCTCCGGCGACGAGCGTGTGTGTGCGTGCGCGCGGTACCGCGAGGTAACGTTTTCCCAGTCCCGGGGTGTCGGAGCGCTGGGCGTGTGTGTGTGTGTACGTGTACGTGTGCCGGTTGTTTTTTGTGGAGCAGCAGGCAGCAGCAGCAGCCACCAAACGCCTCAAAATTCTACTACGCAGTTGAGAAGCCTCCACCATTTTGTGGCAAGAGGAGAAAGGTGTCGATGGTGGTGCGGCCGTGCGTGTGTGTGCGTTGCACCGAGTGAAGCGAGATCACTCTTCTCACATCCATATCACACCTCATCACACGATCAACCCACAACAGGGAGCAGGCCAGCAGCAGCAGCAGCAGTGTGTGAGTGAGAGCAGAGTGAGCCTCGCGTTGAATCTCGCCTACGTATCAACCAACATCCGCATCTCATCCTCATCCTCCTATCAGCGCGGCCATCGTGTGTAGCTCACGAGTGAGACAGCAGCGTGCGGGAAAGGTGAGTTGGATCTGTCGGTCGCGAGACAGCACGAGGCGATCGGTGCTCACCATAGAGCCTGGCTCACTGTCTGCCTTCCCAACCACCGAACAGACGGCCTAGAAAATGGAGCTCGACGGTGGTGCGATCTCGCTGAACGGCGGCGGCAAGCTGACGAATGGCGATTTGGAGCCCTCGCTGCTGCTGAACGGGGAAGGCAGCGGGCCCGACTCGCCGAAGAGTGGTGAGGGCGGCGAGGGCGGCGCCCGGAACGCTGGCGCCGGCCCGGTCGATGCCGGCGAGCTGATGAAGAAGCCGGCCAGCCCGCTGGACGACAAGCTGAAGAAGCGCGTCCGGAAGCTGTCGCGCTCGAACAGCAAGGACGGGGTGCTGGGTGTGGCCGGCACGCCGAACTTTGTCGCGCCGCACCGCAAGTGGAAGAACAGCCGCCGCTCGCGCAACATCTATGGCCGCGGGCTGCCGAAGAAGGGGGGCGCTGGCGGGAAGGGCGTGTGGGGCAAGCCCGGCACGGAGGAGGTGTACGACGAGTTGGACGAGGACCCGAACGATCCGAACTTCGACATCGACGCGTACAACAGCACGCACAACGTCGAGCTGAAGGAGATCGTCCCGCAGCTGACCGAGGCGGAGGTGGTGAAGAAGCTGGAGACGGTCATCCTCGAGTACTTCGAGCACGGTGACACGCACGAGGTGGCGGACGCGCTCGACGACCTGCTGCAGGAACAACACACAAGCATACCCGCACACACACAGACCGGCACACCAGTGGACGATTCGTTTGTATATTTGTTGCGTTTTTTTTTTCATCGCCCCTGTGAGGGGAAAAGCACAGTCCCAGTGAGTTTTGATTCACCACTGCATTTAATTCCTTTACTCCCGTTTACCCACTGCTAATGGTGGGTCGCGCCGCATGAGGGCGTAGAGGAAGGCGAAGGCTTACGCACGGATAACTTCCCGTTCTTTTTTTCGATACCTCCTACCCAACCTCTCCCCGCTCCCCTCCCCCGCTCTTGGGTTTGATCGAAGCAACAGCCGAAAACCGTGTTCGTGTCCGCACAAAACCGCTGAGCCGAACAGTGGAGCTGGTTCCTGTGGAGCCGGAGCCCTGTTCGCTCCAAATCAAGTTCTTCTAGACATTAGACCACGAGTTAAGACTACTGCGCTTCCCCCTGCCCCCACTTTCCTCTTCTTTTTCTCTATTTAAGCTTTTCTCGCTAGGCTCCAGCCATCTTTGTGCTAGACAGGGCTGGATTTGTTGCTGGTGTTTGTTAGACGTTAGAGCTAATACAGAAGTCACGCTACGTTTACAGGGATATGTGAGAACAATTGAATACGGGACGGGCGAGTAGTGAACGAATTGAGGAAAGCGCACTCACGCACACCCGCCTTTAACCGGGACTGAAGGATAAACAATAGAAGAAAACGCAAAACTACCAGTAGAAAGGCAACGAATCTCGCGAGAAGTGATGTTGTAGGATGCGTGTGTAGTTTTTTGCATGAATGTGCGCGTGTGTGCGGTAGTTGCACGTTTGCAACCGGGCACGATGCGCAACACTGTAAAGGGGCGAAACAAAACATAATGTTCATTTTCTTCGTATTTGCGTTCACCTTCGCTGTTAATGGATTCCGATGGTGGAAGTTGACCGAGAGAGTAAGGAAAAAACCACATCGCGAAAAAGGCAAAAAAAGCAATAAAGCAGAGTAAACTTTAATGCGCGGCCCACGCCTTTGTCGAACTGCAACACTGGTTACACCGAAAATCCGATGAGTGTGGATGATATGGCTTACACTAGCTTTAAACAAGAATATTCCCAACAGATGAATTACGTTTGCCAACCTTTTGTTACTATTATTTGTTGTAAATTAATTGGAATAATTGAATGAAAGCAATATTTAAAAGATTGGCAGCCAAAAAGGCATTTCCGCCGAATGATTTATATAGGAATTTTCATCTCGTGATAGGTTATAAACGTGTTTTTTGTTTGTTTTATTATTTTGAAATATAACACTTTTTTCTTAATTCAAAGCATGAACTCTTGGCTGCACTAGGTAAGATAGAGAAGATTGTGAACGAAAGTTATCCATAGAAGTGGTGGAAGTATTGGAAGCATATGTTGTTCCTGTTCTCGCTAACGCTTGATAAAATGTTCGAGAAATCTTGTTTTTAGTGTTGGTTGGTTCACCGAGTAGAACTCTAGGCGCTTTCGGATTATTCACAAAATAGTCATTTTGCATTGTTGATTATTTCCTATTTTTTTATTTATCTGTGTCGATCAGAATGATGAAACCTCAACGCGATAAAACTGAAACTTCTCCAAGGTGAGCCGGAATGTGTCAACAACTAAACGTAAACACTCTTGAAAAACGAAATCAAACTCAATCGTTTTGTTTTGTTATATTTTTTATTTGTTTTAGCTTCTTTATTTCTGTTTATTCCTTTTTTATCGCTTTCTTATCGTCTACTAAGAAGGAAAAACATTTCCCTTTCTAACACACTTCCGCCCGCTTGCTACTCGTTTCTTCATCTTCTTGAGAGTGCCATTTTGTATGCATTTTTTTTTGTAATGAAATTAGTCATGCCAGTTCCTTCTCGAGTTGTGGGTGAAGTGTCCAGCACAGGTCCAGCTTTTGGTTTTAAGATGTTCCTCTCTAACAACACACAAGCATACCCGCACACACACAGACCGGCACACCAGTGGACGATTCGTTTGTATATTTGTTGCGTTTTTTTTTTCATCGCCCCTGTGAGGGGAAAAGCAAAGTCCCAGTGAGTTTTGATTCACCACTGCATTTAATTCCTTTACTCCCGTTTACCCACTGCTAATGGTGGGTCGCGCCGCATGAGGGCGTAGAGGAAGGCGAAGAGGAAATGAACGAAATAAAACAGACAAACAAACAACACCACACTCACACATACAAACATTAAACATGCAAAACTACTAACAAAAAAAGATGCATACAAAATGGCACTCTCAAGAAGATGAAGAAACGAGTAGCAAGCGGGCGGAAGTGTGTTAGAAAGGGAAATGTTTTTCCTTCTTAGTAGACGATAAGAAAGCGATAAAAAAGGAATAAACAGAAATAAAGAAGCTAAAACAAATAAAAAATATAACAAAACAAAACGATTGAGTTTGATTTCGTTTTTCAAGAGTGTTTACGTTTAGTTGTTGACACATTCCGGCTCACCTTGGAGAAGTTTCAGTTTTATCGCGTTGAGGTTTCATCATTCTGATCGACACAGATAAATAAAAAAATAGGAAATAATCAACAATGCAAAATGACTATTTTGTGAATAATCCGAAAGCGCCTAGAGTTCTACTCGGTGAACCAACCAACACTAAAAACAAGATTTCTCGAACATTTTATCAAGCGTTAGCGAGAACAGGAACAACATATGCTTCCAATACTTCCACCACTTCTATGGATAACTTTCGTTCACAATCTTCTCTATCTTACCTAGTGCAGCCAAGAGTTCATGCTTTGAATTAAGAAAAAAGTGTTATATTTCAAAATAATAAAACAAACAAAAAACACGTTTATAACCTATCACGAGATGAAAATTCCTATATAAATCATTCGGCGGAAATGCCTTTTTGGCTGCCAATCTTTTAAATATTGCTTTCATTCAATTATTCCAATTAATTTACAACAAATAATAGTAACAAAAGGTTGGCAAACGTAATTCATCTGTTGGGAATATTCTTGTTTAAAGCTAGTGTAAGCCATATCATCCACACTCATCGGATTTTCGGTGTAACCAGTGTTGCAGTTCGACAAAGGCGTGGGCCGCGCATTAAAGTTTACTCTGCTTTATTGCTTTTTTTGCCTTTTTCGCGATGTGGTTTTTTCCTTACTCTCTCGGTCAACTTCCACCATCGGAATCCATTAACAGCGAAGGTGAACGCAAATACGAAGAAAATGAACATTATGTTTTGTTTCGCCCCTTTACAGTGTTGCGCATCGTGCCCGGTTGCAAACGTGCAACTACCGCACACACGCGCACATTCTTTTTTTGCCTTTTTCGCGATGTGGTTTTTTCCTTACTCTCTCGGTCAACTTCCACCATCGGAATCCATTAACAGCGAAGGTGAACGCAAATACGAAGAAAATGAACATTATGTTTTGTTTCGCCCCTTTACAGTGTTGCGCATCGTGCCCGGTTGCAAACGTGCAACTACCGCACACACGCGCACATTCATGCAAAAAACTACACACGCATCCTACAACATCACTTCTCGCGAGATTCGTTGCCTTTCTACTGGTAGTTTTGCGTTTTCTTCTATTGTTTATCCTTCAGTCCCGGTTAAAGGCGGGTGTGCGTGAGTGCGCTTTCCTCAATTCGTTCACTACTCGCCCGTCCCGTATTCAATTGTTCTCACATATCCCTGTAAACGTAGCGTGACTTCTGTATTAGCTCTAACGTCTAACAAACACCAGCAACAAATCCAGCCCTGTCTAGCACAAAGATGGCTGGAGCCTAGCGAGAAAAGCTTAAATAGAGAAAAAGAAGAGGAAAGTGGGGGCAGGGGGAAGCGCAGTAGTCTTAACTCGTGGTCTAATGTCTAGAAGAACTTGATTTGGAGCGAACAGGGCTCCGGCTCCACAGGAACCAGCTCCACTGTTCGGCTCAGCGGTTTTGTGCGGACACGAACACGGTTTTCGGCTGTTGCTTCGATCAAACCCAAGAGCGGGGGAGGGGAGCGGGGAGAGGTTGGGTAGGAGGTATCGAAAAAAAGAACGGGAAGTTATCCGTGCGTAAGCGATGGCGCGTCATCGACGTTTGCCGTTGGCGCTGGATCGCGCCCGTCCGCTGCTTTGGTGCGCTTCTGATCGTCGCTGTCCTCGTCCGAGTAGTCCTCGTCGTGCGTGTGCGTGACCGAGCGGGGTGTTTCGGGCCGGGTGTGGGGCACGGACACGCTCAGCTCGGACCCGGTGGCGGACAGGCGCGAGGAGGACTGCGAATTGCCGAGCAGCAGCTGAAAACAGTGGGGGGAAGTTTTAGTAGACATTAGGTTGGTGTGGTGGGGAAGACCCCCAGGAAATCTACTCTGATGCTCGCGGAATATTATTCTCTATCTCAGACATTGATCTGAATGCCTTAACCCTGTGTCATGAGTTTATATTAATTTCTGTTCCATTTGGCTCGGTGAATATGTTAGTTTAGCGTCAGTGTGTGATGCCCTATTTGACGCAATGGAAGACATTCCATTAACCTACTTAACAGAAACTAAAGGATGGTTCTACCTTGCCTACATCTCAATACATCGTGAAGTCTAACAGACGGCTTTGCGTTTAAATAGAGAAATGCATGTTGCAGGTGTACAATTTACAAATAACATGGGTCGCATAGGCTTCAAAACTATTACAGCACAGTATAGGAGCTCCTTATACCTCTATCCATATCCACGTGCCTAATCTAACTTGGTCTTTCTGGGGAATTCTGGAGCAACATTCGCTTAGCGCTCATACTCCAAAGAGTGCATGATTTGAAGTTTTCCGATAGAAAATAAGAGACCGCGAGCAGAAAACCCACCACCCACTTACCCGTCCGATCTCCTTCGACTCGTCACCGACACCGCCGAGGCCCCCGTGGGCCCCCTCGCGCACACCACCATCCCCGCCCCCGTCCTGCTCGTCGTCGTCGTCGAACTTCTGCTCAGTGGCGGGGCGCGGTGGCCGGGTGCGCTGGATCATCGGGGCGTCCAGCGTGAAGCGCTGCTCGTGCGCGACGGTCGACTCGTGCGGCAGCAGCATCGCCGGCGCCCGAAACATGTACGAGAACGGGTAGTACATCAGGTTGAGGATGGTGGCGGCGTACAGGTCGGCGTAGCGCACGACCTGCCCGGAGAAGAACGTCTGGCGCGAGCCGGAGCGGAACAGCGACCCCATCATGCCGTACGCGAGGTCCATCTTGTGCGTGACGTCCCGGATCGCGGTCCGGACCGACCGTATGTCCGGCTTCTCCTTCGCGCTCGAGTCGAGGTTCTTGTACAGGTCGCCTAGCCGGACGTCCAGGTTCTGCAGCTTCGCGAACAGCTGACACTTGTCGGTCCAGACGTGCAGCTCCTGCACCAGCTCCGGCACGATCAGGAACGTACGCCAGCCCTGGATCTTCTTGCTCTTCAGGATGTCGCCGAAGATGTGGTCGCCGATGTACAGCACGTCCTTGCCCTTCGCCCCGATCAGCTTGGTGAACACGTCGCACGAGCCGCCGGAGTAGACCTGGTTCGCCTGCAGCGGGCCCATGTGCCGGCCGACCTTCAGCGCGCCCGTGCTCGTGTCGACCTGGCGCAGGATCGTGCCCTCGCCGAAGAACAGCGGCTTCCGGGCGTCGACCACGATCATGTCGAAGTACGTCTTCCAGTTGCGGTGCGGCTCCTCCGGTTTGCCACCGTGCGGGAAGTCGAACAGGAACGTCATGATGCGGTCGGTGAAGGTGTAGTCGCTGAGCACAGTATAGGAGCTCCTTATACCTCTATCCATATCCACGTGCCTAATCTAACTTGGTCTTTCTGGGGAATTCTGGAGCAACATTCGCTTAGCGCTCATACTCCAAAGAGTGCATGATTTGAAGTTTTCCGATAGAAAATAAGAGACCGCGAGCAGAAAACCCACCACCCACTTACCCGTCCGATCTCCTTCGACTCGTCACCGACACCGCCGAGGCCCCCGTGGGCCCCCTCGCGCACACCACCATCCCCGCCCCCGTCCTGCTCGTCGTCGTCGTCGAACTTCTGCTCAGTGGCGGGGCGCGGTGGCCGGGTGCGCTGGATCATCGGGGCGTCCAGCGTGAAGCGCTGCTCGTGCGCGACGGTCGACTCGTGCGGCAGCAGCATCGCCGGCGCCCGAAACATGTACGAGAACGGGTAGTACATCAGGTTGAGGATGGTGGCGGCGTACAGGTCGGCGTAGCGCACGACCTGCCCGGAGAAGAACGTCTGGCGCGAGCCGGAGCGGAACAGCGACCCCATCATGCCGTACGCGAGGTCCATCTTGTGCGTGACGTCCCGGATCGCGGTCCGGACCGACCGTATGTCCGGCTTCTCCTTCGCGCTCGAGTCGAGGTTCTTGTACAGGTCGCCTAGCCGGACGTCCAGGTTCTGCAGCTTCGCGAACAGCTGACACTTGTCGGTCCAGACGTGCAGCTCCTGCACCAGCTCCGGCACGATCAGGAACGTACGCCAGCCCTGGATCTTCTTGCTCTTCAGGATGTCGCCGAAGATGTGGTCGCCGATGTACAGCACGTCCTTGCCCTTCGCCCCGATCAGCTTGGTGAACACGTCGCACGAGCCGCCGGAGTAGACCTGGTTCGCCTGCAGCGGGCCCATGTGCCGGCCGACCTTCAGCGCGCCCGTGCTCGTGTCGACCTGGCGCAGGATCGTGCCTTCACCGAAGAACAGCGGCTTCCGGGCGTCGACCACGATCATGTCGAAGTACGTCTTCCAGTTGCGGTGCGGCTCCTCCGGTTTGCCACCGTGCGGGAAGTCGAACAGGAACGTCATGATGCGGTCGGTGAAGGTGTAGTCGCTGTTTTTTTCGCGCCCGACTCGCGGATGCGCGACAGCACCATCGGCAGCCGGTCGTCCTTCTTCACGTACTCGTCCAGGTTCTGGTCGAAGGAGGGGGGGGGGAGAGAAGGATATGGTAAGATGAGTGGCTCAGAGACCGGTAAAACCCGTACACCCGTTTACCTCCAGTGTCTTCTTCTTAAGATCGCCGTAGATGTGCACCCAGTCGACGGCACCGCGCACATCCTGGAAGATGGACTTGAACGACGTGAACAGCTCCCCATACTTCACGCCGGTACGATCGACCTGCTCCGCGTACTGCGGCGAGTGCGTGAAGAAGTCCACCAGGCAGGCGAGCAGGTACGTCTCCGGCAGGTTGAACAGCGTGTTCAGCACGTACACGCGGCTCTCGTCCAGCTGCAGGAACTTGTTCGGGTATAGCTCGTACACCTGGTGGCTGAAAGGAGAAAAAAAAAACGTTGAGCTATAACCGTTTCGCCGTACTCGAACCAGGACCAGGACCAGGGCAACTTACTGCTTAAGGAACTCGAAGCCGTGCACGCACACGAGGATGTTGCCGTACGCATCCACCTTCAGCAGGTTGCCGTACAGCGAGTCGAACCAGAGCCCGCGCACCGGGAACGACGGGTCGTACTCGAACTGCCGTATCTCGTCCGGGTAGCCCAGGTTCACCAGGCGCTCCTTCACCAGATCGAACCCGAGCTGTTCGTACTGGGGTGATTTGTACTCCGCGATCGTGTAGTCCATATCGAAGCCGTAGAACTTGATGTTCTCCAGATGCATCGACCGGTTGACGAAGATTCTGAGGCGAAAAAAAATATAAAAAAACCGGCGCCAGATATAACAGGCATCAGTGACGAATTTTGGAGCAGCGGGAACCAAACTCAATGCCAAGACGCTTGATTGATGGCTACAAATTGGCGCGCACATTGTGCCCAATTTGTCGGTACGCTAATGGTGGACCGGACAATGGCGAGGGGACGTGCCACGTGCGTTCTGGGTCGATTGGATTAATGTTGGCGGATCCGATTCATCTTGCGCGCCATGGTGACCGGGGTTGCCATGCGCCCCTCGGCACTTACTTCGCGCGCTGTGGACGAACCGTGCTGGAGTTGCCACCGCCGGGCGTCGAATGGTCGCAAAGGTCATCCTCCGAGGCGGACGAGGAACTGGCGGCCATCGTGGCGGAGCGCGGGATGCTGGACATCGGTTGAGCTGAACTTCGAACTCCGGAGCCAAAGTCTGACCACCTGTGTGAGCCGTACGCTCGCGTGTACTGAACGAATTTTAAACCGCCCGTGCGCGTCGCACCCAAACGAAACGCGCTAACCCTTGGAGAGCGGCGTGGGAACCTCTCGGCACGGTGTCGGCACCCGTGCAATCAGTACGATTTCGTACGATTGGCACGGGAATGTTTGTGGAAGTGACTCGCACTGGACTATTTGCTAGTTTGCGCAACGTTTCGTAAATGTTAAACGACATCCTTACATTATGCTTCACCGAATGACCCTTGGAGCCGGCCACTGTCAAGGAATGTCAAGTTCACCATGATTCAACGGTGCGGTTTTGTGCGAAACTTCGCTGCGGAGAGGGTGAGGTTTGTTTGGCGAGAGTACGGAGCACGTTTTCGTTAGTGTTGTTGATATTCACACTCACTCCCGCTCTATTTGGTCAGTGCGGTTTAATCCGCCACGGGGTGAAGGTGTTGGAGTGCGTCCAAACAAATTGAGCTATAAGAGCGACAACAAGGGCCGTAACAGCGCATATTTGATCCATGTCCCCAGTTTGTCGCCTCCGGATATAACCAAAAAAAGCAAGAAAATGCAATGCCGCAGCATTTTGGAATTATACGCGCGTTCCAAGGTAATTAAATCTCGGCTCTCCAATATGTACAGCTGCTGCACCGAAATAGCTTGCACTGCCGCCTGGGGCGAGCTCGAGAGGCATCGCGCTGTAAATCGTGCATCGGTGCAATCGATTTTTTCGCTCGAAATATCGACATTTGTCGGCGCATTAACTCACCACCACCGTATCACGTGCCAGATTTTGGGTAGTAAAAAACGGCTCGTTGTACAGCAAGGTTTTGATAATAATCGTCTAATAATACACTTTTTTAAGGTGCTTTCAGCGCTGCGAGCGTATGTGCGAAATACCAATTAATTATTTTTAGTCGTTAGCCGAGTACGCTAACCACCGTCGGATCGGACGAGGTTCGAAATTGGTTGTAAATGGTGTAATGAACGGGTATCGTTAACATCTAGGTGCAAAATGGACGGCAAACAGCATCGGCTACTGATACCGGCGATGAGGCGATGAGCGCTGGCGGATCATACGGCAAAGTTGACGGACCCGAAAAGTGAGAGAGCTCACGTTTTGTTTTTGAAAATCCGTAATCGCGGCTATCATAAACTCTCCGTTGCTGATTGCTGTTCGTGATGGGATCGGGATGATGATGTCAACGGGCCACGGCTGTATGGGGTTCACGTACTTATAGGTGGTATAACCTTTGGAGGTGT
>KZ071634.1:82477-93023 GCA_002091845.1 Anopheles cracens | reverse complement strand
CCCAAATCAACAGACCAAACAGACGGGATCTTCACATAGACGATAGTCCGGAACTGCGGATTCTAACTGCAAGTGACGATTTCACGCTGCGTGATTCGCGATCGTCTAGTGTGTAGAGCGGGGAAAAAAATGTACAACGGGAGAGGTTACAGCAGGCCTGCAGTCTTCGGCGACAGTTGAAATGAATCTGAGAGAGAGGAGACGCCGTCCGCCAGCGCAAACTGGTCGGCTGTCTTACCAAGCACGCTCAAGTTACGACACGTTTCGATGGCGATGGAGAGAATGAGTAAACCTCGGAGAGAGAGAGAGGGAGAGTTTGTGAACAGCGATAAGACGTACAAGCTGCTCCGGAATGTGTTCGGTCGGGTCGAGCGATCGTGTCAGGTTTTGACAGGAGAGTAAGATTATCATTGTCAAATTTTCTGCTCTTGCTTATCATCATCTATCACCGAGATACAGATCAAACTGATTGATTTGGAACTCGCATAGGTTAATCGCACCGTGTACAGAGCGCCGCTGAGCTCCACCGAACTGGCGTGCGGAATGCGCGAACCCAGTGCCTGGAGCGAAAGTGGAGGCACTATTGTTTTTTTATCGGACACAATTGTAAACGTTTGCTTTTATCTATCATAATAGGTTATGAGCATGTACGTGGAGGGCTCTTATCACCCTCGACGGTGCAAAGGGGATTGCAAGATATGAATGCAACAATGAACGTTCGAATTGCGACCCAGAATTCAGTTCCGGTCCGGACCCGACACTCACCTGTGCTCGACCTTGCGGTAGTATTTCTTCACCTGGCTGCCCTCGTCCGGCGCGGTGCCACCCTGCTGCCCGGGGTGCGTCTGCGACGATGGTTGATCCGCCATTCTATGGCAAGCCCGTCTGCCAACCGTCCAGGGATGTAAAGTGTATCGCGTTCGCTCGCAGCACCGTATGCGGACTGTGGGTTGAAATAGGCATACAAATCAGTTGAAGAAAGTTGAAGAAAAAAACAGCGGCGGCTAGAAAACCCAGGACGTAAGCGAGTCACCATGTGCCGTGCGGGTTGCCTACTTGCGGGCGCATCATTCTCACCAAACACCGCACGACACCAGTTCGCTACAATGTTGCGTGCCGGCGCAACCTGCGCCATGATTGAGAGTGAAGCCTTTGCTGCAGCAAAACACGCCGCCTGTTTTGGTGCACCCGTCCTGGGAAATGAGTATTGTAAATCATTTCCGATCGGTGGGCTAACCATCGCGGCGATGCTGCGGTCACACACCCCTGAGATCCGCGCGCGTTTTTTGTTGCTTCTCCTGGGAATCGTAATTGGCAGCAGAATCTGCCGGTGCAGCAGTCCCACACAATAGCTTAACGCTCCCTCTGCCCCCCTCTGGCGGTAATTGAAGAATCAGCAAGAACGTGTTCAATAAATCTCCGGCTACGAAGTTGCCTGGAATGGCGCAAACAACCTTAGATCGTCGATAGCTAAGTTCGTGAACGGCAAGATTTCGTTCCGGACTTGCTTCTCTCGGTGCGAACGGTGAATGCATTTTGTTTTGCAACCACATAAGATAAGAAGTGGAAGGAGAAAAATACGAACGCAACAGGAATGCATCCGGCAGCGTTCAACAGCCGGTGTACGACATCATTAGACATCATGTGCGCTTTTTATGCGATTGAATGATGCGGGAGATACTACACTAATGAAATTGAGTATAAAGCCTAGAGCAAAAAAATAAAGCTTCACAGTTGTTGGTTTTACAGTAAAGTTAGTCAAGTCGCAACGTTCAGTGTATTCCGCAAAAGGTATTAAGGATGCATACGGTTTAACCCAACTTTCTCCTAACTCTTTGTAGGTTAGGTTTCGAGAAAGATTTGAATTACACAGTCCTACGGACTTTAAAGTTATAAAATACATCAGAAAACGGCTCCTCAATCGTCTGGCAATTAATGTTTCAAGTTTCCTCTTATTTCTCCCCCGTTAGGTTTCTCTAAGAACACCATGATACTTCTTTGGAAAAGGATAATACCAATGTTCTTCTTGGGTTATTTTGAAATAAATCTATCAATTGCTGTATTTATTTTGATATTATCTTCGGCAGTCAATCTCATCATAATTTCCAATATGGAATGCCCTTTTCAACGTTATGCTTGTATTGTCTATTGTAGACGACCTTTTCCGAATGAATAAATATAAAATTTCCATTACCCTTATGGATGTATCCATTTTCCCATTATTCCATTATCGGGGTCGACCTCTAATTATGTGGGTTGAAGTTTTGTTACTGTTGGAAAGGTAAATTAGGCATTTTAAAGTTTTTCAAGGAGTTTTCAAAGTTTTAAATCTTTCAACCTAATCTAGACCATATTATAAAACCAAGATATTGGTATGGATTGAAAATAAAACAATGAAAAAAATACATTTTTGTAGAAAAAAGAGAAACATCGCACATTCACCCGGACTTTCCGCTTATTGCCGGCAGTGTACACGTACCGAAGGATCGGTATCCTGAAGGATTTATTGTACGATAACGATGGTACATAGGGCACCATGCGCCCGAGCCTTCCTCCGGCTGTGCGTCGCTACGAATCATGTTATTTGCTAGAGCATTATCGGCGCCGATACTTGATAACAATCCCTTTTTCCGTATTCCCCCTGCCCCCACCCCTTTGCAACGCTCCCCACTTCAAGGTGAGAAAGCTCCCTTTGGAGCAGAAGGCCGGACGAAAGTGATCCATATCTGGATGGTTCCGGCCACGGTTGCGATTGCTTTCCCTCGGTGCACGGGTAATCCCTGTATCCCAGCGAAGCTTCCAACACTGCAGTTTACTCATTTCCGGTCCGTTCCGCGGGGGCCACTCATCGAATGGCTACTGCAAAACCGCTCTGGTACATCAAGCGCAAATTGCTGCTCGAAACGCAGTCGCCACAAATCGTGCGATTAGAACCGCGGCGAACTAATCCGCACGTTCCGGTGGTGGAATGTGAATTATGTGTAGCAAGCCAGTAATCCTACCGCCGTCGCCGTTAATTGAGCCCCCCGGGAGATATTTCCGGGTTGTAATAAACTGACGAAGCAACTTGTGACCATTCCGCACCGGCAACTAACAATGAAACGAGCAAATAAAGTGTTAATAAAGCATTAATTGAGCGTTTTGTATCGTTCAGGGGAAGGAAAAGCTAAAACAGCCGGAAAGTATGCAATCTGCACGACCGAATAAAGTGACGTACGGGGAAAGCTGGCTGAAAAACAAACAAACAAAACAAAATCTCGCCTCGCCCTGCCCACAGCCTATCGGTTCACCGTGCCGCGAGCTGTTTCCATCAGCTCGCCTCCTGCGGCACTTATTTTTGCATTGTGCTCCAGTTGCTGCGCTCTGCAAAGGTACCGTTTTGCGAGCAAAACACATATTTACCTACCGCGCCCGCACCGTTCCTCCTTATCGAGCCGGCTCGTCTCTACGTGTTTACAGCGTTTTACAGCGGCGTAGCGCTCGTGCGGCTCATCATATTTGCTTCTCCGCATGTCGCACGCTCAAAACAGCGCGTGTCGCTGAGTGAAGGCAACGTACGGAAAAGAAAACCCTCTTTCCACGGCGGCATCTTATTAGGCGCAACGTTCACGGGGATGAAGCGTACGCAGTCGGGGCGCTTCACTGCGGATATGATCCGTGCCCCGCCTGTGGCTGATGTCTCCGGCTGAAGTCGACGCCACGAAGATAATCCAAGAACCCAATTCACTAGCATCCAGCAGCGTCGACACGGATTTGGCGACGGTTGCCAGGAGCAGCCGGGAGCGGAAGGCAACGACCGCATCGTGGCACAAACCACGGAAGTGCGGAACCGTCTTGGGCGGTGCATCTTGCTCCTGATAAGCCGAATTTGGAAGCCAACCACCATACCGTCACCATG
Source organism: Anopheles cracens (assembly GCA_002091845.1). NCBI lineage: Eukaryota > Metazoa > Arthropoda > Insecta > Diptera > Culicidae > Anopheles > Anopheles cracens. The sequence continues at coordinate 89,125 of KZ071634.1, read as the reverse complement.
CGAACGGTAACGAAGTGAGTAAGTGGTACCAGCCGCGTCTGCAGCGTGTTGTTTACCAACGTTCGTAGCATAGTTAACCATCTTAGTGCGTAGTAGATGCGGTTATCGTCCGACCACTGCTAAGGAGTGGTCTTTTAAACGGACTGCGTCAGACATACTGTCAAAGGGGCGCTTCTTACGGGGTGCTCAATCAATGTTTGCCAATAAACATTCCGAAATTATTTGAGCTATTACCAGCAAATAGTTGGAAAGAATGTATGAATATGAAATCGTCTAAAAATTTAGCCAAAAAGGTACCAAACATAACTAAAAAAGTGTCCTAAAACCACAGAACGCAGCTAAGGTAACGCAGCGGGTCATTGAAAGTCTGTGCGTTAACTATTAGTTTCACCTCTTCCGGTCGAGTTGCACCGAGCCACATGAGGCAACAAAGGATGGTTTGGTTGGTCATAACTAACCCTTACCGGTGAACTTTGCGTCCCACGCTGGGAAACTTTAACGCACGGATACCACACGCTTCCTTTTGAGCAGCTCCCTCGGCACGAGTCATTAGGCTTTTTTATGGGGCAGGCCAGTATCTCCCATTCGACCCACTTGCCTGGATCCTAAATTACGCAACGCTTGATCCACCTGACCAGGGCGGTCGTAGCGGCGAAGGCAGCCTCTCGTGGCAGGCAAACAAATAATGGACCCAACAAGATGGAAAGAATCTCCCGCCCGTCTCGCGTCGAGGCGTTATGCAAGAAGAACCAGGTGAAGTTTTGCAGGCGAGCGATTTTTTCGCTCTCTCTCAGTTTTCCTTTTCGTTCACGTTTGCCTCTAATCCTGTTTTGTGGGGGGTTTTAAAGCAGGGTAGTAGATCCAGCTGCTCCAATTGCTGCACAGCTGGCTTTTGCCTTTCCACATCGATTCGCCAGAGGAGCACTTTGGCTTTCCATCGTCGGGATCGGGGATATTCGAGTGTGCAATAAGGGTACCGTTGTAGACTGCAATGGCGAAATAAATGTAGCTTTAATACGAGCGCTTTAGGAGCAACACACAGCTTTGTGTTGTAACTACAGTTCACTGGAAGCTGTGAGAGCTTTGTGACGGTACCACGTTATCTTAAGCTGCGAACACACTAATTGCGTAGCTGCGAGTACAGTAGACAATATCGTGCACAATATCTACATGGTACATTGAAGCAGTAAACAGAAACGTATGAGAGGTATGGTAGAGAAGTTGGAGTTAAACTCGAACAGGCCTGTTAGATCTAAAATCGGGAGTTCCCTACTACTATACTTTTCTCAATACTCACACCCAGCCGTCTAGCACTCCCAAAGCAAGTGTTTTTCCTTTCGCAGGTGTGCGACAGTGATGGATCGGTATGCGGAGGATTCGAGATCTTCTTCATCACCCCGTCCAGAATACCAGCACCAAACCCACGGCGACAGTGGGGAAGGATGGCCGCGGCGAAGGTCAACTGCAGAGACCTTCACTTATGGAGTCGCGCACCACAAACCGCCCCGAGAGTCGCGGCGTGCTGCGAACCACCTTCTAGGCGTCTGTAAAACTCGGCGCAATGATGCTAAAAATACGCCCGACACTCATTCACGTCGGACCTGCGGTGACCTTATTTTAAGGCCTCCGCCGCATCACCACCGACTGATCAGGATTAAAAAAAAACTTGTTCTTACACACGCTTTTTTGGTAATGGAATAAAAATACATATAGGACATAGAGCGGACCTTTTCTTTTCGATTTTTATCAATTAGAAAAGTACGCATTAAAACGTATTTTATACGTATTTCACACATTTGTCCTGTCGCATTTATCAACGTTCAGCGTGTCAAACCGAACAGCTGACCGATACGCAAGCTTGCGTTGTTTTGTTCTCGGTATGCACCGGGCAGTGCAGAAGTTTCCGTACGGTTCATGACGTCATAGTTTTGTAAAAGATAGTATTGGCGCATTTCAGCGAGTGCGTACTTTGCAGCGGAAGGTATGACGTGACTATGTGTGTGGAATTATTGATACACGTATGAAAAGTTCCACAGTTCTTCTAGCGCTCGTATAGAAGCGCTCGCCTTCTTCTTGCTCCTGCTATCCGACCGTCCGGAGGGAACCGGATTTCGTAGGTTATATTCGAATGTTCCTTTCGGCTCACATTCGAGTTATGTTTACGCAGGACCAATACTAAGGGCAACGGGGCGAAACAAATGAAAATGTGTTTGATTACATGAAACGATTACATGGAGTGAAGGAATCGGAAAACAAACGCTTGAAGCTAATCGAATTTACTTTGCTCGAGAAATTCTACTATTTCTGTTGGCATATTTTGCAAAATACTATAAAATGTTCTGTTTATTTTTTCAAATTCTCACCAAATTCATAATGGTTTGTTAAGAAATAGTGTTTTTTCAAATCTTAATTTAAAGTTATATAAAACATAGAAACTAGTAGAACCACTGGTACATCGGAAAAGCTACAGAATCCAGCATTAGCTGTTGTAATTGATAATGCTGAACAAACTCATCTGTCAATGGTATAATTAACCTCATCTCAGCATCAGAAACTACATTTGAGACATCTTCTCTACGACGTCAGGCGTTCTGAGTATCCCACCAAGAAGTAGTATCCCAGTATATGATTGGTTCCAATGCGTTGTTTTTAGTGAAAATATGGAATTTGGGACAGTAACAGCAAGCCAGCACTCGTCCAAAATACAATTATACCCATTTCTCGGCGCGCAAACACGGTTTAGATAAACATCAGGATATAATTCTATTTTTTTTGCTCTCCAACCGGAGCGTCACAACGCATCGCACCCACCCTCCGTATACTGGAACGTAGCGAGCGAGTATTCGTCATATACGGGGCGACGTTTGCATTTGATGAACATATTTTGAAACGGTTGCTTCCGGGAAGTTCGGTAATCCTGGCTCAAAATTGTTCAAGGAACGGAACCCCCCACACGGGAATACGATTTTTGGGCACATCAAGTTTCAATGGACGGCTCATGCGACATTTGCAATTAGTCACTACAGGCTGACGGCGCTGTAAATCTCGATTTCGGTAGAACACGTTGTTTTCGAGGAAGTTTGAACATTGCGGTAATCCTTTGGGCTCTGGTGCGCTGTAGCAGTATGTGCACGTTTGTAATAATTTCTCAGTATGAATGTGAGCTGTTGTGACGTATCGGGGAAAGATTTGCGAAAATTATTTGAATGTTCCGATGAACATGCAGAAGAAGAGGTAATGCTACAGTGAAATATCGGACTTCTGTAACGCGAGCTGGGCAAACGTTCCACTTTTTGTTTGCCGAGTTGGCGGGAACGAAAGCCATGTACTTCATGCTCCAGAACTTCACTCCATCGAAGTATGTCCACCAAATGCCGTGCCTAACGCCAAATGAGCTTGTCGCTCGATATTTCACTCGCTCTTGCCCGATTGACTCGATCGGACAGGCACGAAAAAGTGTGCGTACTTTGTGGATACTTTCTCTACTGTGCGCCACGCTTCTACGCAACAAGAAGTGTGACAACCGTGTCGCTTTTTTTCATTCGGCAAGTTTCATCATGATAATGCGCGCCATGAATTGTAATGTGTATCGTGGTGCAATCGATTCCCCGCATCACTGGTTGTAAATTTTGCGGTCCCGAACTGCTCAGTTGTCGCCCATGCCCAACTGTCAAACCGGGTGACATGTGCGCGTGTTGAAGATGGGCGCAATGAAGTCGGGCAATCGAGTCTTTCGCTGGCGTTGTATGGAGCTGGGAGGGAGTATTTTGGTGTTGTTTTATTTATAGCACGACACTTTCCAAACCAGAGAGACATCCTCAAGGTCTTGTATTGAGGTGTTGGAATTTAAATCAAACGCTATAGGAATCATCCTCTTGCAGATGAGCACATAGACAGATCTTTGAAATCTACCAAATAATTAGCTTCTGAAGGTGGCGTAGTCACATAACATATCCAAACGCATACATGAACTTACTCGACATTTCTTGAGCACATCGCAAACTCCTGAACATGGATAACGTACATCACACGCAGCGGTTGGTGTCGTTCGCGTTCTGCTGCGCTCCCCGTTTTTGATGAATAATGCAGCACGAACCGGATGGCTGGACGAGATGCAAAATCCGCACACTGAGCGTAATGCCTTCGTACTTCGGCCGGCGGGGCGTACCAAACGAACTGCGGTGGTGGAGTGCACCGGGCTTGCATCACCGACCAGGCAGAGTCGTGGTCGGAATGGTAAAGTGTGCCGTAAGATCAGGCACTGGTGGACATATTCCGTGTCCATTAGGAAACCAGCACAAACATAATACTCCACGTCTCCTGTAAGCTGCACTAGAGAGTATCTAAGTTTAAGAAAAGTTGTAAAAAGCTCATTCAATATCTCCAAATTTATGCTCCAATAATGTCCAATTTCAACTGCCCCATAGTGCACTGCGTTGGGGAGCTGGAGTTAGAAGGGTAAGCGCATTGGTCCACCGGCTGATCTGGGGTTGCATAATCGCCTGGGCAGGTCGAACATTGGTCGGGGGTGTGGTTGCAGAGTGCTGGAAGTGGTTTTAATAGAAGGAGCAGAGGAGACGAGTATATGAAGGGCAAGAGAATGACCTACAGCCGAATGCGATGATTCTGAGCTAGAGCAGAACATCAAATGTTCTTCACCATACCCGGAATGTGCGGAGGTCTTTAGTCCTCATAGCTTGCATTGCGAAAGAATCTATTCTATTTCTTGGTGTGCAAACAAACCAATAAATAAATGCATTATGCTGCTGCTCTTCGCTCGGCACCGGACGTAATTGAGCCCCTCGTTGGTGCATGGTTGCCATTAATTGCCTCTCATACATCTCGAGCTTAGCCTTATTGTTGGCGGTGTCCCCGCGGGGCCGCTGGGCGTTCGATTTCTGTTCGCTGCTGTTCGTGTTTTGAGGTTTGGACAGGATTTTATCGTTCGTTCGACTTCCTCGGACCGTGCGCGCAGCATGGAAAGACGCCCCTATAGCCGGCCGCCTGCGGGGAACAATAAAGGCAAATTGGTCGACCACACAGCATAACTATACTGTACCGCCCGGAGTGTCTATTCCGTTCGAGCACTCGAGAGGCTAACGAGATTTGGCCTGTGGGAGAGGAGGCACGAACTTCCCGGGCTCGGGCTCATCCGCACCTGCCCTGGTTCGCACTCTATAATTACCTCATTAACTTCCCTCGTGCAAGGGGTGAAGCTGCCGGAGGCCGTGATTTACTTGGGTGTGTGTGTGCGTTTTTCTCTTATGTCGCTCATGTTCTTATGTCTTCACCGGCGTCGGTCACTCGGCGTTCGCGTAACTCGCGGAGAGGGCCCATAATTGGTTGCAATTATTCATTTGTCGATTTTTGCTTCGTTGACTTTCAAACGGGGCTCGTACTGGGCGAGGTCGTTCTTGGGAGGTCAGCCATTAGATGTAACAGATCGCTTGTTTCAAGCTGTTTCTGAGCCTGCCATCTTGGGCGAAGATCGATCTCCGCGTTACATTCTATGTCCATTACACTTTGACCAAGTACTGTTGGATCCTAGTGACATAGGTTGCTGAAGCTTTTCCAAACCCACTAATCTGGAACAGCAGCTAGTTTCACGCAATAGTAGTAACTACTAACACCACTAGAACAACCAATGCTTACAACCGAAATCAAATCCATCTTCATCCAATGATATGATATCACTGCCGTCGTAAAAAAAAACAAGCCAAACCAGACCAACGGGAGTAGCTAAATGGACCGAGAACTAAGAAGCTGGATGGCTTGCCGCGAAAGCAGAAATCAAAGTGGTCGTGCGGCAGCTGTGCAAACAACGTTTGACATTTAATGGCCCTCCCCGGGTTTGGCGCTGGCACGCCCGGAGAAGGGGCGGGCGCACGCCAAAATCGCTATTGGCAAGGAATATCAATCTTCTCGCCCATGACAGCGTGGGCAAACGGCACGGGACGCATGCATAATGCTCGGGCGTGACTGTTGCGCTCGCCGCTGCTTCGAGGTTTGCTTTTTTTGTCGTTGTTGCATGTGCTCTCTTTCTCTCGTGGGTTCGATTTTCCGGTCGAATTGTCGCTTGGGTAAAGATCAATTATTCGTCGCATTGACGATTAAGGGACGGTGTTTGTGTGTGTGTGTATGTGTGTGTGTGTGTTTTGCTTTTGGTAAGGGTATAACGATGATTTCCAGCAGCGTTGCGAGAGTCAGGAGTGTTGGCGTCTCTGTCGTGTGTTTTTTGTTTTGCTCGCTACGTCGCATACTTTGCTCCACATTCCAAGACATCCTTCTCTCCATCAGCCAGACTTCAAATGCTTGCAGAAGCGGCAAAAATATCATCTTTAATGTTTGTCTGGGATAAAATTGGTCAAAGTACTAGCGCGGCAAGCGCGCCAGGGATGGGGAAAGCAATACATTCAAAATATATACCAAGAACGTTCCATCACGTCTCCCACGAACCTTGAAAACATCCTCGTTTGCACATGTTTATCTGCCATTACGCCGAACGACGACGACGACTCGACATCGGTCGTGTCCTTCTTGTGTTGGTGGGTATGCGGGTGGTTGGGTGTATTTTTTCGCATTTCCACCACTGTTTTGATTCATATCCCGGGTCGGGACGATTTTTGTTTTCGTGCCCCCCCCCCCCCC
>KZ071634.1:66842-82467 GCA_002091845.1 Anopheles cracens | reverse complement strand
AAAAAAAAACTTGTTCTTACACACGCTTTTTTGGTAATGGAATAAAAATACATATAGGACATAGAGCGGACCTTTTCTTTTCGATTTTTATCAATTAGAAAAGTACGCATTAAAACGTATTTTATACGTATTTCACACATTTGTCCTGTCGCATTTATCAACGTTCAGCGTGTCAAACCGAACAGCTGACCGATACGCAAGCTTGCGTTGTTTTGTTCTCGGTATGCACCGGGCAGTGCAGAAGTTTCCGTACGGTTCATGACGTCATAGTTTTGTAAAAGATAGTATTGGCGCATTTCAGCGAGTGCGTACTTTGCAGCGGAAGGTATGACGTGACTATGTGTGTGGAATTATTGATACACGTATGAAAAGTTCCACAGTTCTTCTAGCGCTCGTATAGAAGCGCTCGCCTTCTTCTTGCTCCTGCTATCCGACCGTCCGGAGGGAACCGGATTTCGTAGGTTATATTCGAATATTCCTTTCGGCTCACATTCGAGTTACGTTTCCGCAGGATCAATACTGAGGGCAACGGGGCGAAACAAATGAAAATGTGTTTGATTACATGAAACGATTACATGGAGTGAAGGAATCGGAAAACAAACGCTTGAAGCTAATCGAAGTTACCTGCGACGGTCGGTTTACGCTCCGGGAATGTTCTCTCCCTTCGCTGCGGCTTTTTGTGTTGTGGTTTGCCCCTCACAGCACCACGATTGATTGGTGCGCGTGGTGGCGATGGGAATGATAGGTTGTTCGTGGAGGTCCCTTCCGGTTCGGGAACGGCCGGGTGCCGGTGGCTTCACAGAAACAGCCGGCAAACGGTTCGGCAGGCACCACCGCAGTACGGCAGGCACGGACACGCACAGGCGCGCCTCGGCCACCAGCCTGCACACGCACACACGCACTCACACGCACACAGCAGAGGACCACGAACGAAGTGGAAGGAACGCAGGGACGAATCGATGTCGCGGAAACCCCCGCTTTCGATCCTGGTTTGCTTTTCTCAATCCAAGGCCACCCGCGGTCGGAGTGGCCACACACGGGCACGATCAGGAAAGGAAGGGCACACAAACACCCCGCACACACATGCACGCCTGTAAAGGACAAAGTATCACGCACGCACGGACAAATGGAACGCCGCAATCACGAGAAAACCCCCGAGAGGACGATGAGATAGCGATGCGCGCGACTTGACAGACCGGAGAAAATAATGCAAAAAACGCTTTGACGTTTCGTCCGGCTATTGTTTACGTTCCGCGGGCGCGCTGTTTTCCGCCGCACTCTAGACCGGGTAGTATGTCGCGACTTTGTGCCTTTTTTCGGTGCAGGCAATATTTGTTTCAATGGGATCGCGCAGAGGAATAGATACAACAACCGTCGCCTTGAAGAGAGGAGGAATAAAGTGGAGGAAGTGTGAAAATTCTTCACGTCGCGATGAAAATGTGCACAGTGGGCAGTGGTGTTGCGTGTGTTTAGAAAAAAAACATTGATTGCTCAACAAATTACGACCGTACCATGGTTTATTGCGTAATTTGAATATGGTATGATCACTTAAGAGTGAAAGTTCATGAAATGTGTTTTGAAAAATACATATTTTTCAGTTTATTTGTTTAGAAATCGCCAACACTCCCGCTGTGTTCCTGGTGGAGCTGTCAAAGCGACCGAAACAGATGCGCTTAGGCGGTGCTCTATGGTGGTTTCGTGAAAGGTAAGGAAATTGCTAGATTTTTATTTACTTTGCTCGAGAAATTCTACTATTTCTGTTGGCATATTTTGCAAAATACTATAAAATGTTCTGTTTATTTTTTCAAATTCTCACCAAATTCATAATGGTTTGTTAAGAAATAGTGTTTTTTCAAATCTTAATTTAAAGTTATATAAAACATAGAAACTAGTAGAACCACTGGTACATCGGAAAAGCTACAGAATCCAGCATTAGCTGTTGTAATTGATAATGCTGAACAAACTCATCTGTCAATGGTATAATTAACCTCATCTCAGCATCAGAAACTACATTTGAGACATCTTCTCTACGACGTCAGGCGTTCTGAGTATCCCACCAAGAAGTAGTATCCCAGTATATGATTGGTTCCAATGCGTTGTTTTTAGTGAAAATATGGAATTTGGGACAGTAACAGCAAGCCAGCACTCGTCCAAAATACAATTATACCCATTTCTCGGCGCGCAAACACGGTTTAGATAAACATCAGGATATAATTCTATTTTTTTTGCTCTCCAACCGGAGCGTCACAACGCATCGCACCCACCCTCCGTATACTGGAACGTAGCGAGCGAGTATTCGTCATATACGGGGCGACGTTTGCATTTGATGAACATATTTTGAAACGGTTGCTTCCGGGAAGTTCGGTAATCCTGGCTCAAAATTGTTCAAGGAACGGAACCCCCCACACGGGAATACGATTTTTGGGCACATCAAGTTTCAATGGACGGCTCATGCGACATTTGCAATTAGTCACTACAGGCTGACGGCGCTGTAAATCTCGATTTCGGTAGAACACGTTGTTTTCGAGGAAGTTTGAACATTGCGGTAATCCTTTGGGCTCTGGTGCGCTGTAGCAGTATGTGCACGTTTGTAATAATTTCTCAGTATGAATGTGAGCTGTTGTGACGTATCGGGGAAAGATTTGCGAAAATTATTTGAATGTTCCGATGAACATGCAGAAGAAGAGGTAATGCTACAGTGAAATATCGGACTTCTGTAACGCGAGCTGGGCAAACGTTCCACTTTTTGTTTGCCGAGTTGGCGGGAACGAAAGCCATGTACTTCATGCTCCAGAACTTCACTCCATCGAAGTATGTCCACCAAATGCCGTGCCTAACGCCAAATGAGCTTGTCGCTCGATATTTCACTCGCTCTTGCCCGATTGACTCGATCGGACAGGCACGAAAAAGTGTGCGTACTTTGTGGATACTTTCTCTACTGTGCGCCACGCTTCTACGCAACAAGAAGTGTGACAACCGTGTCGCTTTTTTTCATTCGGCAAGTTTCATCATGATAATGCGCGCCATGAATTGTAATGTGTATCGTGGTGCAATCGATTCCCCGCATCACTGGTTGTAAATTTTGCGGTCCCGAACTGCTCAGTTGTCGCCCATGCCCAACTGTCAAACCGGGTGACATGTGCGCGTGTTGAAGATGGGCGCAATGAAGTCGGGCAATCGAGTCTTTCGCTGGCGTTGTATGGAGCTGGGAGGGAGTATTTTGGTGTTGTTTTATTTATAGCACGACACTTTCCAAACCAGAGAGACATCCTCAAGGTCTTGTATTGAGGTGTTGGAATTTAAATCAAACGCTATAGGAATCATCCTCTTGCAGATGAGCACATAGACAGATCTTTGAAATCTACCAAATAATTAGCTTCTGAAGGTGGCGTAGTCACATAACATATCCAAACGCATACATGAACTTACTCGACATTTCTTGAGCACATCGCAAACTCCTGAACATGGATAACGTACATCACACGCAGCGGTTGGTGTCGTTCGCGTTCTGCTGCGCTCCCCGTTTTTGATGAATAATGCAGCACGAACCGGATGGCTGGACGAGATGCAAAATCCGCACGCTGAGCGTAATGCCTTCGTACTTCGGCCGGCGGGGCGTACCAAACGAACTGCGGTGGTGGAGTGCACCGGGCTTGCATCACCGACCAGGCAGAGTCGTGGTCGGAATGGTAAAGTGTGCCGTAAGATCAGGCACTGGTGGACATATTCCGTGTCCATTAGGAAACCAGCACAAACATAATACTCCACGTCTCCTGTAAGCTGCACTAGAGAGTATCTAAGTTTAAGAAAAGTTGTAAAAAGCTCATTCAATATCTCCAAATTTATGCTCCAATAATGTCCAATTTCAACTGCCCCATAGTGCACTGCGTTGGGGAGCTGGAGTTAGAAGGGTAAGCGCATTGGTCCACCGGCTGATCTGGGGTTGCATAATCGCCTGGGCAGGTCGAACATTGGTCGGGGGTGTGGTTGCAGAGTGCTGGAAGTGGTTTTAATAGAAGGAGCAGAGGAGACGAGTATATGAAGGGCAAGAGAATGACCTACAGCCGAATGCGATGATTCTGAGCTAGAGCAGAACATCAAATGTTCTTCACCATACCCGGAATGTGCGGAGGTCTTTAGTCCTCATAGCTTGCATTGCGAAAGAATCTATTCTATTTCTTGGTGTGCAAACAAACCAATAAATAAATGCATTATGCTGCTGCTCTTCGCTCGGCACCGGACGTAATTGAGCCCCTCGTTGGTGCATGGTTGCCATTAATTGCCTCTCATACATCTCGAGCTTAGCCTTATTGTTGGCGGTGTCCCCGCGGGGCCGCTGGGCGTTCGATTTCTGTTCGCTGCTGTTCGTGTTTTGAGGTTTGGACAGGATTTTATCGTTCGTTCGACTTCCTCGGACCGTGCGCGCAGCATGGAAAGACGCCCCTATAGCCGGCCGCCTGCGGGGAACAATAAAGGCAAATTGGTCGACCACACAGCATAACTATACTGTACCGCCCGGAGTGTCTATTCCGTTCGAGCACTCGAGAGGCTAACGAGATTTGGCCTGTGGGAGAGGAGGCACGAACTTCCCGGGCTCGGGCTCATCCGCACCTGCCCTGGTTCGCACTCTATAATTACCTCATTAACTTCCCTCGTGCAAGGGGTGAAGCTGCCGGAGGCCGTGATTTACTTGGGTGTGTGTGTGCGTTTTTCTCTTATGTCGCTCATGTTCTTATGTCTTCACCGGCGTCGGTCACTCGGCGTTCGCGTAACTCGCGGAGAGGGCCCATAATTGGTTGCAATTATTCATTTGTCGATTTTTGCTTCGTTGACTTTCAAACGGGGCTCGTACTGGGCGAGGTCGTTCTTGGGAGGTCAGCCATTAGATGTAACAGATCGCTTGTTTCAAGCTGTTTCTGAGCCTGCCATCTTGGGCGAAGATCGATCTCCGCGTTACATTCTATGTCCATTACACTTTGACCAAGTACTGTTGGATCCTAGTGACATAGGTTGCTGAAGCTTTTCCAAACCCACTAATCTGGAACAGCAGCTAGTTTCACGCAATCCTTACAACCGAAATCAAATCCATCTTCATCCAATGATATGATATCACTGCCGTCGTAAAAAAAACAAGCCAAACCAGACCAACGGGAGTAGCTAAATGGACCGAGAACTAAGAAGCTGGATGGCTTGCCGCGAAAGCAGAAATCAAAGTGGTCGTGCGGCAGCTGTGCAAACAACGTTTGACATTTAATGGCCCTCCCCGGGTTTGGCGCTGGCACGCCCGGAGAAGGGGCGGGCGCACGCCAAAATCGCTATTGGCAAGGAATATCAATCTTCTCGCCCATGACAGCGTGGGCAAACGGCACGGGACGCATGCATAATGCTCGGGCGTGACTGTTGCGCTCGCCGCTGCTTCGAGGTTTGCTTTTTTTGTCGTTGTTGCATGTGCTCTCTTTCTCTCGTGGGTTCGATTTTCCGGTCGAATTGTCGCTTGGGTAAAGATCAATTATTCGTCGCATTGACGATTAAGGGACGGTGTTTGTGTGTGTGTATGTGTGTGTGTGTGTTTTGCTTTTGGTAAGGGTATAACGATGATTTCCAGCAGCGTTGCGAGAGTCAGGAGTGTTGGCGTCTCTGTCGTGTGTTTTTTGTTTTGCTCGCTACGTCGCATACTTTGCTCCACATTCCAAGACATCCTTCTCTCCATCAGCCAGACTTCAAATGCTTGCAGAAGCGGCAAAAATATCATCTTTAATGTTTGTCTGGGATAAAATTGGTCAAAGTACTAGCGCGGCAAGCGCGCCAGGGATGGGGAAAGCAATACATTCAAAATATATACCAAGAACGTTCCATCACGTCTCCCACGAACCTTGAAAACATCCTCGTTTGCACATGTTTATCTGCCATTACGCCGAACGACGACGACGACTCGACATCGGTCGTGTCCTTCTTGTGTTGGTGGGTATGCGGGTGGTTGGGTGTATTTTTTCGCATTTCCACCACTGTTTTGATTCATATCCCGGGTCGGGACGATTTTTGTTTTCGTGACGAGCCGTGACTCACAAAAAGAATCAGCTCCTGGGAAGAGTTGGATCAATAATCAATTAGGAAGAGGTCTACATTAGTTCCGGGACTGTTTTCAAAGATTGCTAGTGGCTATTTACATGAATGTTGCACAGATAGAGTCGAACGTCACCTAAAATAGTCCTGAACAGAGTCTGGAATCAGTCCTCGAAAAGTACCTGCTCTCTAAAACTAAGAATTCACATTCAACACAGTCGTACGAAACGTCAAAGAATCGTCAAAACAGGTTTAATTTTTGGAAACAGTCGCAACTCCCGAAAAGTGTTGAAAACGTCGACTCTCATATAAAGCCAACAAAGACAAAGCAACTCCCAAGAGAGTCGTAGGTAGTAAAAGAGCCGCGACTCTCAAAAAGAATCAGCTTCTTTAGAATGTTAAAGGAAGAATCAATTAGGAAGATCTCAAAACGTAAAAAGATACCACGGCTCCCAATTCAGCTGTCATAACATCGTCCTCTAGTGTGCAGGGCAACGAAACGCCGCGTCGTAAATCAAACACTAGATGATTTGCATTTGCCACGTCCCCGGGACGCAATTGCGTCGGAATGCATCGGCGCAACGGGTGCTGGAGCGCTCACGCCAGAAAGGTTACGGTCTCAATCGACCCACATCGGTGCATTGGGTACCGCACTGACACCGTACCGGTTTGGCGGTACGCCGCGTTCGAGGGCGTTGGACACACGCGTTGGGTGCGCCACGTGCACGTGGGACTCCAAGACGTGGTGTGTGTGTTTTTTTGGAAACCCCTCCACCATGGTGTGGAGAAAAAAAGGGAAAGTGCACTCACGTGCAACCGGCGCACGAGCTGCATCTGGGGCGGTGCATGCGTTCGGGACCGGAGCCGGTTCTGGTGGCACACACGAGCGCCCGTTGACCTCCAGCGCGCCGGACGCACTCGGGCACGCCCTAGAGCGACGCGCCGTTGCGTGTGCCGCGTTGCTGCGTACGGAGGCTGATCCGAATGCCCTCCGCGACACGCGCGACCAGCGTCTTCTTGGTTTGAAAGTGAACGTACTGCCCGCGCTTAGATAAGTTCTTGCCTGCTGGTGCTGAGGGGAGTGCGTTTGGAAAATGGAGCCGAGTTTGGAGACGTGTGATAACTGCCCCGCCCGGGTGGAGGGACGAGCGAGTGCGAAAATTTCGCATTCTGTATAAAAAGCTCCGTCGGTCGGGTAGAGCGGCATCAGTTCACCAGCTGAGTTCTTCCAGTGCAAAGCCCTCGCTGCCACGGCTTCAATCAACTCCAATCAAACACCCAAACCCTTCTAGCAAACAATGGCATTCAAGGTAAGACCTGCGCCACCTGCGACCAGTGCCGCCCGAAGTGTCTGCAGTCTGCGACTTGCCAGAACTTGCGAGATCCCGGGCGTCGGCGGCGCACCAATACCGGACAAGTGCGTTGGAAGTGTGGTTCTGATCACGGTGCTTCGTGTTTTTCGCAGTTCGTCATCCTTGCTGCGCTCGTTGCCGCCGTCAGCGCCGGTGGACCGGCCGCGTACTCGATTGCGGCGCCGAGCGCCGACTTCCACTCGGTCGGTGCGTCGCACGAGCACACCGTCAAGGGTCTGTACGGCCAGAACGTCCTGTCGCAGTACTCGAAGGCCGTCGATTCGGCCCATTCGTCGGTGCGCGTGCACAGCTCGCGCCTGAGCAACGACGGCTTCGCCTACGCCCCGGCCGTTAAGTACGCTGCGCCGGCCTACGGTAAGTTGCACTGCAGCCTCCGTTGCCTTGTTCCAGCAACTAACGTCCGGCGATGTTGTCCACAGCTGCCCACTACGCTGCCCCCGCCGTCCACTACCCGGCTGCCGCCCACTACGCCGCTCCGGCCGTTCACTACCCGGCCGCCGCCCACTACCCGTCCGCTGCCCACTACGCCGCCCACTACCCGGCCGCCCACTACGCCGCCCCGGCCGTCCACTACGCTGCCCACGCCCCGATCGTTAAGGCCGCGTACCCTGCTGCCATCGCCGCCCCGCTGGCCTACAAGTGAGTGTGCCTGTCAGGACGTCACTCGAAGGGGATGTCTCACCTGTCCGTATCCTTTTTCTTCCGCAGGGCTCCGCTGGCCGCTCCTGTAGCCGCCGTGCACGGTGGTTCCGTTGTGCAGTTCGCCGGTCTCGGTGCCAGCTACGCCTGGTAAACAGTGACACACTCACAAACAACCCTCCCTCACGGACTGAGATATCGGATCTGAGACGAATCATGAATTACGTCACTGAAAGGCAGACAGCAGCAGCGATAGCTTTACCATTTACCAACAGTCACACACAGAGGCAAGAAAGTCAGGCAGCAGCAGCAGCTTAGTACCTAAGTTCTAGATACCCAGCAGTTGGAGTGAAACGAGAACGCGTAGCGAAAGGATGAATAAATGCGGCAAGGCGCCGGTGCATCGGTGCCTCCGGACGTAAGGAAGCTACATAATGCCTTGGATCTAGTCGTTCAACGTTTCGCTGTGATTTCGGGAGTTGAACACAACTCTTTCACTGTTTTTCGACTCTCTGAGAGTCAGATCACAATATCAGTCAGATTCTTGTGAATCGAATTTTAAAAGAGCGAGCGACTCACGCCCAACCTTCAAGAAGAGGGAAAGCGCACTTGATTAGTTCTGATGATTTGACAACTATTATGGTTGCCGTTTAGTTCTGTTTTTCCACGCTTGCTTCTGGCTCGGTAGGCGAAAACGCAAATGTGTGCCGCCATTAGTCGAACGAGATCCGAAGCGTGTAAAGCGTTAAATCCATTGTACATTCTTGCGACCGCTCCGGCACGAAAAGCCGACCTCTGACATTTTTTGCCTTTCGAGAAATGAGCTTTCATGCTCAAGTGGGAGGCTTTAATTTCAAATCCGACCAGCGCCGTAGGTTCCTCGCCCACTCTACACGCTTCACGATGGCAACAGTGCTCCGTGTTGACAAACCCTGCACTGCCGTTCCGCCCGCGCCTGCTGCCTGCGCCTCTCGAACGCCATTGATTAAATAAGTAAACGATGATGGACGAGCGATTTCTGCGTTCGCTACCGACGGTAGCGTTTTGGGAAGCAGAACATGCCCTGCCCGAAACTCCTCGCTTGACCTTCGGAACCACAATCCGCGCGGTTCATGATCGTGTTTCGCCTCGTCCCGATCCTGAGAGAGACAGTTGGCAGAGCTGCACCCGGCAGAGAAGAAAACAAACAACAAAAGAGAGAAAAAAAACACTAGACTGCAAACTGCCTCGGCGAGCGGCTGGAGCAGATGTTGATCGGTGAAGGGAGCATTTTAATACCATTTGTGCGGGACGGGCACGAAGTTTCTGCCACACAGTCGGCAGCTAATTTTATATGCAGCGGGAGGTAAAGTAAAATTTAATCGCATTCGGTGAAAATATCGTCGCCGCTTCGTTCGCCCGCCTCCCGGAGCGGAGCGGAAAACACAGTTGAGTTTGAAGTCAAGCGCCGGAAAAGTGCTCAATTCCCATGGCGAAGTTTCGGGCGTGGAAGTGAAAGTGGATGTCGACTACGTGATGATTTGCATTGCGCGACCCGGCCAAACGAGCGACGGGAGGGTGAGAAAAAACACATAAAATCTACGATTCGGTTCATTCGGACGAGCGGTTCTACGGAGAAGTGCTTCACGCCTAGCGGCCAGCAGATGGCGCTGGCGCGCTTGAGTGGGGATAACAACTGTCAGCGTAAATAAATTACTCGCACTTTTTGCCGGAACCTTCAGGCTGACAAATGTTGCGGTATTTGTAATTTTAAAACTAAGATGAAACAGAATCAATCTGTAAGAACAGCGCGTCAAGCAGCTGGAACATCACTGACGAGACTGAAGTTGTTCAACATTCTAGCTTTATTTCTTATGGGTTTGTGGGTTTATGGTACTTACTCTACTTTGTCACACGTATGAGTGATGCAAGGAGGATTAATTTCGAACTTGAGATTGATTGGAAATATGGATATCTTACCTTTGATGTTACTTGCAACCAAGATCTCTGAACTCATGATGAAGACTCCAAGCAATTAGTATCTATGACCATGCCATGGTTGTGTCACGCCACACTTTCTATTTGATGACTTGAGCCTGAAGAAGAAAGCCAGATGTATTGAAGGATGGCAATAACCGTGTTATGGAATCAGTGACAAACTGCAAGCTATGTTTGGAGATCCTAAGGAAGAGCACGTTTGCAAGAAGTGACGCATCTGGAGGAAACCTGTCCAAAAAATATGGTCCGAAAGTCTAGCCCTGCTCTCACGCCCAATTACAGGGCAATAAATTAAATAAAACTGAATCGCTACACTTCCTCCCATCCAGCCCAGTCCGCGATGAATTATAAACGAGGCTCTAGCTCCAGCGCTTGCGAATGATCGGTCCCAACGCTCCTCCGAACCGAACGCCTGGCAAAACTGGCCAGTCATCACATGATTATTTGCCACGCAGCCGGTTGCGTTCTTGCTGGAGCATCCTGCCGGCGGGATGGGCAGTTTCATTAGCCCCCTCCTTGCTGAGCTTCTGCCCGGCATAAATTATGCAAAAAAGGTTGCATGGCACCCGGCCCTGTCCCCGTGTTGTTGCGCCACCATGTGTGCGCTTGGGCGTTTAAAATTGATCGGCATTAAACTTGCAAGGATTACGCCTCTCTCTCTCTCGGTGTGTGAGTGTGTATGTGACGAAGATGAAGCTGGTACCGTGTGCGAAAGTGAAAACGGAGCGGCTTCCCGGCTGCTGCTAACACGAGGCACGAGGCAAAGGACAGCCGCCGCTGAGGATATTGGGACCTGAGCAAGAATGTGCAAATTTAAATGCAAACCAATGCGCAAAGCTGGCTCAAATCCGTAGGGCTTGAGAAAAAAAAAGAACCGGAGTAGAAATCATGCCGGCTGACTCCTCGGGTAAGTCTGGCCGGGTTTTGTGTTATTTGCTTTCGGTTTTCGTTTTATTTTGTTTCTCTGGTTGGTGACAACGACGCGTTGGTGAAAGTTTCCTGATCGATCATCATAACCGTCTCTTTTTCTTATTCGTTCAGCGCGCCGGACGCACTCGGGCACGCCCTAGAGCGACGCGCCGTTGCGTGTGCCGCGTTGCTGCGTACGGAGGCTGATCCGAATGCCCTCCGCGACACGCGCGACCAGCGTCTTCTTGGTTTGAAAGTGAACGTACTGCCCGCGCTTAGATAAGTTCTTGCCTGCTGGTGCTGAGGGGAGTGCGTTTGGAAAATGGAGCCGAGTTTGGAGACGTGTGATAACTGCCCCGCCCGGGTGGAGGGACGAGCGAGTGCGAAAATTTCGCATTCTGTATAAAAAGCTCCGTCGGTCGGGTAGAGCGGCATCAGTTCACCAGCTGAGTTCTTCCAGTGCAAAGCCCTCGCTGCCACGGCTTCAATCAACTCCAATCAAACACCCAAACCCTTCTAGCAAACAATGGCATTCAAGGTAAGACCTGCGCCACCTGCGACAAGTGCCGCCCGAAGTGTCTGCAGTCTGCGACTTGCCAGAACTTGCGAGATCCCGGGCGTCGGCGGCGCACCAATACCGGACAAGTGCGTTGGAAGTGTGGTTCTGATCACGGTGCTTCGTGTTTTTCGCAGTTCGTCATCCTTGCTGCGCTCGTTGCCGCCGTCAGCGCCGGTGGACCGGCCGCGTACTCGATTGCGGCGCCGAGCGCCGACTTCCACTCGGTCGGTGCGTCGCACGAGCACACCGTCAAGGGTCTGTACGGCCAGAACGTCCTGTCGCAGTACTCGAAGGCCGTCGATTCGGCCCATTCGTCGGTGCGCGTGCACAGCTCGCGCCTGAGCAACGACGGCTTCGCCTACGCCCCGGCCGTTAAGTACGCTGCGCCGGCCTACGGTAAGTTGCACTGCAGCCTCCGTTGCCTTGTTCCAGCAACTAACGTCCGGCGATGTTGTCCACAGCTGCCCACTACGCTGCCCCCGCCGTCCACTACCCGGCTGCCGCCCACTACGCCGCTCCGGCCGTTCACTACCCGGCCGCCGCCCACTACCCGGCCGCTGCCCACTACGCCGCCCACTACCCGGCCGCCCACTACGCCGCCCCGGCCGTCCACTACGCTGCCCACGCCCCGATCGTTAAGGCCGCGTACCCTGCTGCCATCACCGCCCCGCTGGCCTACAAGTGAGTGTGCCTGTCAGGACATCACTCGAAGGGGATGTCTCACCTGTCCGTATCCTTTTTCTTCCGCAGGGCTCCGCTGGCCGCTCCTGTAGCCGCCGTGCACGGTGGTTCCGTTGTGCAGTTCGCCGGTCTCGGTGCCAGCTACGCCTGGTAAACAGTGACACACTCACAAACAACCCTCCCTCACGGACTGAGATATCGGATCTGAGACGAATCATGAATTACGTCACTGAAAGGCAGACAGCAGCAGCGATAGCTTTACCATTTACCAACAGTCACACACAGAAGCAAGAAAGTCAGGCAGCAGCAGCAGCTTAGTACCTAAGTTCTAGATACCCAGCAGTTGGAGTGAAACGAGAACGCGTAGCGAAAGGATGAATAAATGCGGCAAGGCGCCGGTGCATCGGTGCCTCCGGACGTAAGGAAGCTACATAATGCCTTGGATCTAGTCGTTCAACGTTTCGCTGTGATTTCGGGAGTTGAACACAACTCTTTCACTGTTTTTCGACTCTCTGAGAGTCAGATCACAATATCAGTCAGATTCTTGTGAATCGAATTTTAAAAGAGCGAGCGACTCACGCCCAACCTTCAAGAAGAGGGAAAGCGCACTTGATTAGTTCTGATGATTTGACAACTATTATGGTTGCCGTTTAGTTCTGTTTTTCCACGCTTGCTTCTGGCTCGGTAGGCGAAAACGCAAATGTGTGCCGCCATTAGTCGAACGAGATCCGAAGCGTGTAAAGCGTTAAATCCATTGTACATTCTTGCGACCGCTCCGGCACGAAAAGCCGACCTCTGACATTTTTTGCCTTTCGAGAAATGAGCTTTCATGCTCAAGTGGGAGGCTTTAATTTCAAATCCGACCAGCGCCGTAGGTTCCTCGCCCACTCTACACGCTTCACGATGGCAACAGTGCTCCGTGTTGACAAACCCTGCACTGCCGTTCCGCCCGCGCCTGCTGCCTGCGCCTCTCGAACGCCATTGATTAAACAAGTAAACGATGATGGACGAGCGATTTCTGCGTTCGCTACCGACGGTAGCGTTTTGGGAAGCAGAACATGCCCTGCCCGAAACTCCTCGCTTGACCTTCGGAACCACAATCCGCGCGGTTCATGATCGTGTTTCGCCTCGTCCCGATCCTGAGAGAGACAGTTGGCAGAGCTGCACCCGGCAGAGAAGAAAACAAACAACAAAAGAGAGAAAAAAAACACTAGACTGCAAACTGCCTCGGCGAGCGGCTGGAGCAGATGTTGATCGGTGAAGGGAGCATTTTAATACCATTTGTGCGGGACGGGCACGAAGTTTCTGCCACACAGTCGGCAGCTAATTTTATATGCAGCGGGAGGTAAAGTAAAATTTAATCGCATTCGGTGAAAATATCGTCGCCGCTTCGTTCGCCCGCCTCCCGGAGCGGAGCGGAAAACACAGTTGAGTTTGAAGTCAAGCGCCGGAAAAGTGCTCAATTCCCATGGCGAAGTTTCGGGCGTGGAAGTGAAAGTGGATGTCGACTACGTGATGATTTGCATTGCGCGACCCGGCCAAACGAGCGACGGGAGGGTGAGAAAAAACACATAAAATCTACGATTCGGTTCATTCGGACGAGCGGTTCTACGGAGAAGTGCTTCACGCCTAGTGGCCAGCAGATGGCGCTGGCGCGCTTGAGTGGGGATAACAACTGTCAGCGTAAATAAATTACTCGCACTTTTTGCCGGAACCTTCAGGCTGACAAATGTTGCGGTATTTGTAATTTTAAAACTAAGATGAAACAGAATCAATCTGTAAGAACTGTAAGATCTGTCAAGCAGCTGGAACATCACTGACGAGACTGAAGTTGTTCAACATTCTAGCTTTATTTCTTATGGGTTTGTGGGTTTATGGTACTTACTCTACTTTGTCACACGTATGAGTGATGCAAGGAGGATTAATTTCGAACTTGAGATTGATTGGAAATATGGATATCTTACCTTTGATGTTACTTGCAACCAAGATCTCTGAACTCATGATGAAGACTCCAAGCAATTAGTATCTATGACCATGCCATGGTTGTGTCACGCCACACTTTCTATTTGATGACTTGAGCCTGACGAAGAAAGCCAGATGTATTGAAGGATGGCAATAACCGTGTTATGGAATCAGTGACAAACTGCAAGCTATGTTTGGAGATCCTAAGGAAGAGCACGTTTGCAAGAAGTGACGCATCTGGAGGAAACCTGTCCAAAAAATATGGTCCGAAAGTCTAGCCCTGCTCTCACGCCCAATTACAGGGCAATAAATTAAATAAAACTGAATCGCTACACTTCCTCCCATCCAGCCCAGTCCGCGATGAATTATAAACGAGGCTCTAGCTCCAGCGCTTGCGAATGATCGGTCCCAACGCTCCTCCGAACCGAACGCCTGGCAAAACTTGCCAGTCATCACATGATTATTTGCCACGCAGCCGGTTGCGTTCTTGCTGGAGCACCCTGCCGGCGGGATGGGCAGTTTCATTAGCCCCCTCCTTGCTGAGCTTCTGCCCGGCATAAATTATGCAAAAAAGGTTGCATGGCACCCGGCCCTGTCCCCGTGTTGTTGCGCCACCATGTGTGCGCTTGGGCGTTTAAAATTGATCGGCATTAAACTTGCAAGGATTACGCCTCTCTCTCTCTCGGTGTGTGAGTGTGTATGTGACGAAGATGAAGCTGGTACCGTGTGCGAAAGTGAAAACGGAGCGGCTTCCGGGCTGCTGCTGACACGAGGCACGAGGCAAAGGACAGCCGCCGCTGAGGATATTGGGACCTGAGCAAGAATGTGCAAATTTAAATGCAAACCAATGCGCAAAGCTGGCTCAAATCCGTATATGCCTGTCGATGGCAGCAGGTCTTGAGAAAAAAAAAGAACCGGAGTAGAAATCATGCCGGCTGACTCCTCGGGTAAGTCTGGCCGGGTTTTGTGTTATTTGCTTTCGGTTTTCGTTTTATTTTGTTTCTCTGGTTGGTGACAACGACGCGTTGGTGAAAGTTTCCTGATCGATCATCATAACCGTCTCTTTTTCTTATTCGTTGTAGAAAAAAAAGAACCGGAGTAGAAATCATGCCGGCTGACTCCTCGGGTAAGTCTGGCCGGGTTTTGTGTTATTTGCTTTCGGTTTTCGTTTTATTTTGTTTCTCTGGTTGGTGACAACGACGCGTTGGTGAAAGTTTCCTGATCGATCATCATAACCGTCTCTTTTTCTTATTCGTTGTAGTCGTCCTGTTCACCATCCCCAATGCTAACCCGCTCTACGTACGGGAAAGCAGCTGCTCCGGTTTCCATCCAAACGCCGTGCTCACTCACGTGGCGTAGTGAGGAGTTTAAATGTTCGATTTACCGAAACTCAGTCACGTTCGCGTTGCCCCCCCCCCCCCCCCCCCCCCCCCGCCCAAAAAAAAACCCCGGTCCCCCTCCC
>KZ071634.1:27650-48097 GCA_002091845.1 Anopheles cracens | reverse complement strand
GCTAGGTTTCCAAGAAATCTTGAGACCCTCTCACCCCGAAGAAAGTGAATGATATCCAGACGGGTCACATGCGCCAAGAAGCCCTGTCAACGTGTTTTCTTGGCCCCGCACAGTCCCCACGTTTTTTTGCTGGCTGGTGGGGTTATTTGATGTGTGTCCTCTACTCTTCGCACTCACCTGACCGGCTGCTGCCGGTGGGATAAGTTCCTGCTCGGGACACACGGCGAAGCAACGTGAGAAGTTCCCGCCGCTTATCTCGCACCGTCAAGGCAGTCGGAATGGTCTGCATTTTTTCGTCCGCCTCACTTTGTCTGCGGCGATGTCACCGGAAAAGTTCCACACACACACACACACGCGCGTCACTTTGTTTGTTGCCTCGGTAAGCGAAACGAAAATAGCAATTCGCTTTCCATTTTCCGATTTCCGGCTCGGTAGCAGCAGCTTGATTTGGCTTTGTAAGGCTTTAATAACGCGTTTGGATGGCACCTGCTACAACAGTTGCATACTTTCGGGCTGAAAGAGCAATATTGCGCCTAAAAGTAGGCAATGTGCGCCACGCGAACGCTTGCAGAACGCTTCATCGTAATGATAATGTTTTTCGAACGTTATTCTCGTCGTCGTTTGTTGCCTGAGTGAGCATAATATCCATTAATAACTATTTACTTTCCTCCACAGGCTTTGATTGATCGTGCTCGTAATTGAACAATAGGCTGTCGTGAAACGTTTCCCAAGAACCCGCCGCTGAGCGAAGCTTTAAAGTTGGCTCATTAGTTAGCGAAAGTGCACGCCTCAGCAAGGATAAATTGGCAGCGGAGGTCTCCCGTCGCGACTGAGTCCGGGCGACGGCGAAAGGGATCACGCGCCCGGGTGCTTATTCGAAAATAAGCAAAACAAATTCGTCTTCAGCAATGGCCTCCTTTCGCTTATCGGTTCGCTCGCTCCCAACCCAACGCTGTTACCTGATACGCTTGATCATTCCGCGCTGCAAACGGCTGCGTGGAGCGGATTGCAAAATGCCACCGGACAGCGAGCAAAACGAGCAGACGCGTTTGGGTCGGTCGGGTGGCCGAAAGATGATAAACAAATAAAGCACGGCACCCGACGGGAATGGTGAATGGTGAAGCTTTTCACCTCTTCCCACCACGGCACGAGATGATAAATTCGACGATAAAAATTCGGTATAAAAATATCCCACCGCCGGAGGAGAAAGGGGTTGCTCAGTCGGCACGGGAGGCGCGTGTTGCCTGTGGTGGTGCGGGATGCCTTTGCCGGGCACGTGGCGCACTAATGGACCCCGAAGACGCGGGGAAAATTGATAACGGACACGATAATTGAATATCAGTTGGCCCCCAAATCTGCCCCCCCCCCCTTCCCGCCGGTCGGGTGAGTGCTTAAAGTCAGTCGTAATATTAAATTTTAATATCCTTCCTGCCGGGAGTTGGGCGATGGGTTGGGCTTGTGTTCGGTTCGGCGACCGTGGACGAAAATCGTTCCTCAAAATGTCTCTAATCGCCAGCAACGGGAGCGTCACGCCGATTCCATCGTTCCGATCGGGTTCACTTCAAAGCACAATCGATATAGGAATTCCAATTAAATTCCTTCGGGGAAGAGGCTGAGAATACCACACCGAAACAAAAAACTCCCAACGTGTGATGGATGCATTGTGCAGAAACAATATACATAACTTCTGAGAGTGACAAAAACAGAAATAGAGAGAGAGAGAGCAGATCGAACTGATCCACCATTGAAAGAGTTTTTTTCTTTTTGTGGCATTTATCAGCCGTACAGATTACTACAATTGAATTGACCATTATTCCATTTTTTAAACAATTTTTTGTTTGCAACTCACTTTGGAACCAGCAGAATATTAACCATATCGGTAACGTTTCCCGTGATTCGACTCGTACGATTCGTTCCGCTCGGCCTCGCCTTTTTTTAAATTAAATTTACTTGTTTTTATGAAATTTGCAGCTTTTTCCACAGTTGCATTCGTTTTTTTTCCGTTATATTGTAAATCGCTATCATTTTTACCGTTACCAATTACCATGAGTCGATAACAATTCATTTGGCGTGCCAATTGCGCACGTCCGTGTTGATTGACGCCTGAAAGTATGCAATGTACTGCGTTGGACGAACACTATCGTTCTCTTCGTCAGTTTCATGAACATTTCTCGCTGCGATGTTGATAAAAGTGTAGAAAAATAAGCTCCTTCTACGTACAAGACGAAACGGAGTTCTTCTACACGTTTACTGAGGCGGAAAAGTTATCCAACCTTATATTTCATGTTTAGCATTTTTTTTGCGGAATCTGTAACTCATTAATTCGTCACAACTGGCCTGACAGTAAGTGGATGAAAGCAAAGATAGCAACGACGTGAATGACAAGTTCATTTCTAGCGTCAAATCAGCTGTAATCTGTTAAATCCGGAAACTAGCAGCATCATGTAGGATTCCAGGTGGCTTCAAATCTTTTTTGTTCTCCCTTACAACAAGAAGAGTTGATCGCTCCTGCTCTGAAGAACGAATAGGAAGATATATTGTTCCAAAAAGGAACCGAATCAGCAGGACCCATTATCTCCAACTAAGACCGGCTTCTCGCAGGTGCCACGCGCTTATCAATCACGCGTTGAGGCGACTAAAAGCCTGACGGCGCTGAATAGAGCCGTTCACAGGCAAAGTCCGGAGCGTGTCATGTGTTGATCGATACCTCCGGACAGGCCGGACAAGCCGGACACTGCAGAGCGTAAAAGGCTACGCAGAACAAACACGCAAAAAAATCAACAAATAGCCCAAGTCAAAGAAAACCAAATAGCCCTGCAAACGTCCCAGGACATTCATCGACGTCGGCTAATGGCAAATGGGCCCCGGCGATGGCAAGAAGTGCCATCGAACGTCAACCGTGGTCGGCGTGGCACGCGGGTGGAACGAAGGTTAATTAATTGGATCCGTAATGCAAAACCCGACCTTGTGCTCCCTGCTCTGTCCCCCTTTTTTCACCCCTTTGCGCCGGGGCCGAGTTTACTTTTTCACAGGGTAGGGCAGGTGCGAGCGTCTTCTTCGCATTACACCCCTTCTCCCTCGACTCCCTGCCACCTATCTCGGATAGCGTTGGGCCCACACACACACACCACCTAACCGTCGTTCCCATTATCCTCATTATAAGCCAGCCTCAGCGCGGTTTCGTCGCTTCGGTCGTCTCTGTAGGCGGGGAATATGCTCCGGTAGGTGGAGACGAATACTAAACGGAAAGAAAAGCACCAGCTCGCAGCATCAGACAAGAAAAAATACGTACACACACACACACACACACACACACACATCCCACATACTCGAAAATGAAGTTGAGAAAAAAACCCACCTTCACCCGGCGCGAGCGCATAACGAAAATTCATGCGTGCGTGTGGTTGGATGCCGCAAATGTGTGCTTACTATATACTCCAACTCCCGCTCGTATCTTAAACCAAGCAAAAAGAGGAAAAAAAGCGAAGGAGAAAAAGCAACCGGCAAGAAATTGCCTTCGCCGTGTCTCCGTGAGGCAGGCAGGGCAAGCAGGCTTCCACTTCAAAAGGAAAGCGAAAATTATTTCACCTCCTTGCCAACTTCTTCTCCACCATCAAAGACGCCATTCACTGTGATTGCCATAATCTGCCAGGCGCGTGTGTTTTTCCCCTGTTTGGTTGCGTAGGTAATTTCTCTTAGCCTTCTCGCGCCACTCGCTCGATGGTTTATCTTTCGGGAGGTGGGCAAAAAAACACACACAAACATACAGGTTAGGGCACACGGTATCAGAGATCGGTCGGATCGAGCTCCGTAACCATCTAAACACACCCGGGGTCGTCGTTCGGGGTCGCTTAACGCACTCGCGTGCATTTGGCTCCCGTCGCCGTCGCGAGACTCAAGATTGCCGTGACTTCTTAGCCGGATGTGTGAGCATGTGTTTGATGTACCGAGACCGCACACCATGGGGCAGCAAACCGTTTTAAGCGATACATTTGTGCTTCCAATAGGTTAGGGTGTATCACTGTAACTTGAATTTTGTTTTTTTTTTTTATAAGATTTTTCATGTGAACCAGCGTGAGCAGATATTGAAATATGTTTAAAGGAAAGATAAACTGGCTGCATTATGCGTTTTGAGAGTGCCGTGCGGATTGCATACTTGTGTCTTCCTTAATCAGCCTAAATGTATGCTATACAATCCCGTAATATAACTATATTCCCACCTGTTTTTTGGGAATACAGCGAAAACTTGAAGAGATAGATCAGAATCATGTTCTACTCAGTTGTAGATATTAACAATATACGTCTGATGATGATTTTTTCACATTTTTACACACACACTATTACTATTTTTTCACCACCGTCAAAATCGCTCCATGTAACATACGCGCACTTACGAAAATTCGTTTTTTTTTCGATACAAATAATCGTTTCAAAATTCGATTAAAAATATATGAAGTTTTAAACGAGTTTTAGTAATGTAGGTATACTTTAAAACGATTTTTCAAATGCATTATGACTTGTTTAATGCTCTTTTTTGGCACAAAATAAATAATTTCGTATATTTATATTTTTCGTATTTGTTTTGCGCCATGGTTTGATTCCAATTTTTTCTACATAATGCTGAAAACTTAACCTTTCGAGCCGTGTATAGCAATTGCTGATCCTGATCTATTTCTTCATGTTTTCGTTGAAATTTCGTAGTAAAATAATTTGACAATGAACCGAGTATGTGCGTACAAATCAATTGGAAATACATACTGACAAACGTAAAACTACTCTTGCTAAAAAAAATGCTCGACTGTCTCTTTGAACATATCGAATTCCATTATAATGTAGGATGAAAAATATTGTTAATAAATTGAATCATGTAGATATGATTGATTTCTGGTGTTTTTGACCACCCTCGTTCTACTGTGCCATGTGCGACTCATTACCGTGAACCTACCTAGCGTTTCCTTCGCTCGCCCTTCTACGCTGTCTGCGTTCCTTCGCGTCCAGATGAATCAGTTAGTCAAACAACGCACCGAAGAAAGATGATAAATAAATACACTCTTCCCGTAGGCTTGTCTCATCCAACGAGCAGGCTGGAATAGCTTTTCGCCTCCCATTCACGCGCAGATCGGAGATAATACACTTAACCGTCCCGGAACAGGGTCAGCGAAATGGGCAGAAGCGTACCTTAAGAAGCGAGATCCTAGATCCGGCGCCGTTTAAAGCCTCACGAGAGTGTGGACCCATTAATTACCCGGGGAGGTAGCTGCAGCGGGCGGCCAGAACCGCAGAAAAGGATGTCGTGTTGGAGAAGAAGTAAAACGAAAAAGCCCGAAACGAAATCCACCGACCGCGGTGAAGGGTTAACCCTATCGCAGTCCGTATCTAGCCAACCCCTTTTATCGGAGGCTTCGGTTCTAATTAATCTCTCGGCTAATTTTCACCCACAAACACACGCACGCACACACATACACACACATCCGAGGATCGGAACGAGTGTGTTGGTGTTTTGGGTATCTTTTCAACGAGTCGATTTAATCCGCACCCGGAGAGGGATGCTGAGACTCGCCAGTTTAGTCTGACCTGGGACCGCCAAAAAACCATTCACACATACGCTGGCAGAAAGGATATTAAAGGGATTACGCCGATACTAAACTCCTATCCGTCTCCGCGCCGTGTTCAGGAGTTTCCGCGCTATGCTTTCTATGGCAGTCCGGCCTGCGCGATGTCCATATTTTTAGCACGCCCTTCTTCATTTCCGGTTACCATTGCAATAGGATTATTGCATTGAAAGGGGACGTAAGTGCACCGGAAATAGGCTAGGTCACTAGCGGTCAACAGTCTCGAGCGGGAGGGGATTATACAAGCACTCCGCGAGCGGTGATGTCGCGGGCGAAATAGCGTTAGCGCTGATAGCATCGTCCGTATGCGCCCCTGGTGGATATTTCTTGTTTTATCATCCATTTATGGATGCCATCGGAATGCACGATGTAAAGCTGGCCGGATGCGGTTTTGAAATTGATTTTATTTATTTTTACATTACAAGTTACGCGTAGGCAGGTGCATTCAGAAAATAAACGGATTGGATCAGAATAAAACAGCGCTTTGCATACATTTAGGCGCCCGGGAACACAATCAGGGCAGGCAAGCTTCCATCGCTAAGTGCACTATCTACGACTAATCCTCTCCAAGCCTCTAGCCGGAGCGATTTAGTTTACATTACGAAGCAATAGCCTGATTTGCACACCGTGGGCGCTGCTACTCTAATGGCACTCTCTTGATGAGCAGCGTGGGTCTTTGGTTCTGCGGGACACTTAGTATATAAAAGCTTTGACATTCTTCGGAGTTGAAAAGAATGAAATGGGGTTCGAGATTCTTTGAACAGAGTGCAGGATTGGACGAATATGTTTGCACGAGATGTGAAGAACTCATCACTGGCGTAAACAACAACAGTTCCTGGTATCCTGCACAATCCGACACAATCAGCGATGTTTATTAAAATGTATGAGAAATTGTTAGAATTGTTTCCCCATTTTCGATTTTCATTTACAACCTCCTACACACGATCTCTCGTGTTCCGATGTGTCCATAATCGTATCCAATACGGATAGGCGTTGAAAACGTTACAGCTCAAACAGATCATAATGATCTCAAACTCTCAAGTGGAAGATAACATCTTGTCATGGATTCCGAAAGAGCAGCATATCAGTATCTTCTCGGTTGGAAGCTGAACTCAACGCTGTCTCAGTTTGTCAAACTTTATAGACATGCCGTCAAACAAGACTCC
Source organism: Anopheles cracens (assembly GCA_002091845.1). Lineage (NCBI taxonomy): Eukaryota > Metazoa > Arthropoda > Insecta > Diptera > Culicidae > Anopheles > Anopheles cracens. The sequence goes on along the minus strand of KZ071634.1, from coordinate 41,319 downwards.
GATGCACTTGAGGCTTCAAGTTGTGATTGAAGCGTAATACATCTGGCAGGCCTGAAAGGCACTCGACCGCGGCTGCTAACCGGTCTGGAGACTGCTGCTGGTTGTACGTTCTTCGATCCGAACTCCGGACCAAAACTCCTACCAGCGAAGGCAGGCCGGCAAAAGCAGCCCAACTCCATTGCCCTTCGGATCAGACAGACAGCTCCGAAAGCAGGGGGAAAAAACGTACCGCATTCACCGTGCACCGAGTGGATAATTGAATTCCGCAGTTTTAGAAGCTAATCATATTTGTTTTAACCTCATCATGATGCATGAGGTCTGCCGCGCCGGCCGCGTGTCTCTGGGAAGGCGTACGCTCGTACGCCCAACGCTCATGTTCGCAATCAAATATTTGATAACAAATCAAAAATGGAAATGGAATTCGCGCGTTACGTTCGCTGGTTCGCTGGGCCGTTTCCTTTTATTTTGATCTTCTTTTTTTTCGTCTGTTATTTTTCAATATTTTGTTGTTTGCACACACACACACCCGGCTGCGAAAGTTCGCACGGAGTTTTGTATTCTCTTTTTTTACAAGAGATCAAGGAAATCTTCCTGCCCGTGCGTGGATATTCGCCAGCCTCCTAACGCCCGCGAACAGGGCGAACAGGGATTAGGGAACTCCCGCGTCGGCGTACGGTCCAATCTAAAGTCGATTAGAAATTCACGGAACTCCCGCGGTGGCGTCGGGTGCGTAGGCGAGCGAGCGCCCGTAGCCCAACTCGCTCGCGGACTCGCCGGTGTTGCCCTTAATTGAAAGCACGACGCACCATGATGGATGGTGTCCAGGGGATGGCCCAAAATGTGCGACGCTTCCAGCTCGGGGAACCGGAGGTGCTTTGACGAGTACAATTGAATTGCGGACGCTTCGCTAGGGCAGGATGGAAAGGCGGACGGAACTCGTGAGTTCTGTCTTGAAGGACGAGTTTGGTGCGGAGCGAGAGGAGTGGATCTGTTGCGACGAGCAGTGAACAAAAGCGTAATGCCTCCCTGTTTTTTCGCTTGGACATGGAGTTGGGAGCGGTTTCTTCTGATGTCAGCGATACTTGGAATGGTGTCCAAGCGTGATAAGTCAGTGGTCGGCAAAGTGCACAAATAACATTCCAACAAGTCCTATAAATAATATGCTCTATGGACCTCTATGAAGCTATCCCTGACTTGGACGGCCGGTTATTTGGAGAACTATGTCCAAGTTCTGAGAAAATATGTGTATTTTTACTGGCATTCGTATTGTCGCATACGACTTTTGCTTTTTGAAGACAGGCCCATACCGGTGTCACCACATTCGAAATGTTCTCACGGAGGTATTGGAAGATATTTGCCTTTCATGGCAAAAACTACAAATTTATCGCATGTCGAAAACTTGTCGGAGGTGGTTCCGACATAAAAATGGAGCAAGATGTAAATACAAAATAGTTGGAGAACTATTGGGCTGCTATAACTGAACGATATTTGGTTAGTTTGGGGCACTCAACAGTCTTCAATGTTACTACGAAAACCAAAGACTTGTGACACTGGAAGTGTTCTGAAATATTCTGAGGAAGGTATTGAATTTTATTCTGATATGACTCTGGAAGTGTTCTGCCCAGGTATTTTAAAATATTTGCCTTCTATGTCGAAAACTTGTCGGAGGAGGTTCCGACCCAAACATGGAGCAAGATTTAAATACAAAATAGTTGGAGAACTTTTATCTCGCTGTCGTTGTATGTGGACTGCTATATCTGGACGATGCTGCTATATCTGGACGATGCTGCTATATCTGGACGGTGTTTGGTCTGTTTGGTGCATTCAACAGTCTTCAATATTACTACGAAAAACAAAGACTTGTGACGCTGGAGGTGTTCTGAAATCTTTTGCATACGCTTAGCCGCTTCTCTCCGCTTGCCGAGCACTGCACCGCTGCTGTCTTTCATAATGGTGTGGACTTACTGAATGATTCATAATGAATATTTCACATCCTGCGTACGGTTCGCTAGAAGCGCTCGGTGCCACGTGCCGCCCGCTGGACGACGGGGCCACCGTTAATGGAATCATCCGCCACGTCCACGCTCAGCGTCTTGGAGGTACTCGCGCCCGGCCGCGCCAGCTCCAGCGCGACCGCCGGCGGCGGACAGGCGGCTGAAAGTAGGCGAAGACGAGAGTATCAGCGCCATTGAGTGGAGGCTGCACCATGGACGATGGCGAAGGACATGGCAACAATTGCTGCCACTAATCGCCGAAGCTAATGGCGCCGCTCGACGCACGCTCGGCTCAGGTTCCAGCCGTTGCCTACCCACTGCCGGCCCGGCAGTACGTCCCGATCCCATGGACATCGAATGCCATCCATTATTGTCCCGTCTCGTATGTACATTTGTCATCATTTGTGTGACAAGCACTTGCCGAGTGGCCGTATGAGTGTGCCTTTGATAATTTTCTCCCCAAACCGCAGAGCAGGCTTTTCCGTCTCCGGCGTTTGCGCCCCGTTTCGGTTACGGTGCTGTCCTACTGGTGCGTGTGTGTCATCATTATTTACGACCACTTGCGAGACTCCGCCGCCTTCCTGCTGCAAGCTCTAAGCTCCCGAGCGCTCCAGCAGAGCGGGTAAGCATGCTAACACTCGGTGCTACCTCGATAACCGATATGCGGTGGACGTAAACAGGCATGTGGCTCTGGACGTATGTGTGTATGTGTTTCAACGTTATGCAAGACAACATCACTATGGCTCCCGTGCCAGCGACTCGTGCCTTCACTTCAATCTTGCTCCCTGCACGACGCGCAATGAATTCGAAGGCAACCATGTCCTACATTTTTAAACTGGTGCGATGCCGGTCTCCCGGTAATGAAGAAGATCCTATCAACCCAAGTCGGCCACACGCGTCTAGGTCGCCCGACGGGTATGGGTAATCTGATCTGATCACTTTTCTCCAATGATTTACATATGTCATTTCTGCCCGACCCGGTAAACTTTGCCCGGTTCGCCGCAATTTACTCGTTTATTGGAAGCGAGACCGAGAAAACACCGAGGATAAATTGAGCGCCTCCATTGTTTTTGTCTTCAAGTTGCAAGAACTCAGTGGGAACCATCTCTCAACAGATGGCGCCACTCGTTGCAAGTACGTCGCAATATCGTGCATATTGTCCTAATACAAAAGAGAATAGCTGCGAACAAAGGACATATTTTACTCATCCATTTCTCATCAAAAGAGGGCGCTAGTTGCTCTAGGCACCCTAGGCAGATCGCGATTTTCTTCAAAAATTCCCCCACACCTTCTCAAAAATGCAATAAATAGAAGGACAAATGTATTGTCCAGGGTCACTAAGCTGAGCACTGATACGGTCATATTGCTATGATAAAAAATTCAACTCCATGCGGTGAACAATGGCCGTCGGGTCAGGCTAGTAAGCATTATGATCTGGTGTGCGACCATACGTTTCGATAACATAAAATATTAATTTGAATTTCGGTCCAGGCTGGTGGTTTTTGATGAAAAAAAAGCTTTTCCATTGCATGGTACCAGCGTACCAGCGTTTGCGCATCGTAGTATTAGGAGTAGTAGCAGTAGCTACTATGTCTGATTACTTATTTAACACCACCCACCGCGTGTTTTTTTTTTACCACAAGAGGGCGCTCCCGGACCAGTGCACTGGCTCCAGATAATTCCAATTTGGTGCTGGTATACGTTTATGCTTCGTGGAAAGTTGCTCTCTACTGTGCCGCCCAAACGGCAGGCGGATAAAACATGTAGAAAGTTTATAGCCTGCTCACTGGTCGTTGTAATATTCGCGCCCCGAACCATTGCTGTGTATCATGCAGACAAGGTTTTGCTGTTAATTCAGCAAATTTAGACCCAAATGTTTGCCTATAACCTAGGGCCTTCATGACAATCGCTTGGTTAACACTTACAAAAACCAAAAAAATCATGATTGATCGTTATCTGTTGAAATATTTTTATTACAGAATAAAATAAAGAGGGCGCCACTGATCATACATTAGATGCAGTGCGTAACGTAACGTCTTCTTGTTTTTTAGAATACCACGAAAACTGTAAGAGATAGATGAATTTTACATTTGACGAAGTTGTAGTGACCAGCAAAATACTTCTTTTTATGATTTTTACAGATTTTTACCAACACTGTCACAATTTTGTTAGCCTTTCACAAAATGCTCCATACGACGTCTTCCCCTTATCACCATAATCGCCACAAAATCACCATAATTTAACAAATCAAGCGTGATACTTTCGACTGACCTTTTCTCCGACGTACCCTGTTGTTATGCGCAACCCTGGAGCTACTCCGATTGCAATTATTTAATGAGACATTCGTGCAGTTTTGCATACGAATATTTAAATCCGACGTCGATTGATTGACACGCAAAATTCGTATAATTTCGACCGCGTTGTTACCTGTTGCGCCTCTCGGCACATGCAATGCAACGCCCGGTGAGTTGATGTTTCATATGCAATTAACGGCTCGGCTCTAGCTATGGTAACGGTTTTGCGAATCGTCGCTAAATGAGATTAAATTGCACGCCAACAACCGCGTTCATGCGCTGGCCCTGCGGAAAGGAAACCACACAGTGCAACAACCCCCGGATGCCGTGTACGGCAGGTAATTGCACCGGACGACTGGTGGGAAGCCGGCAAAACCCACCGAAAAGGATCGAATTTATTCGGCCAAAGCCACCGAAAAGGATCGAATTTATTCAGCCAGAACCTATCCGATAGTGGCGGAGTGAATGTGCACAACTCCGTGGTGCGTCCGAAATGCGATCTTCGCTTGGTACGTCCGCGCCAGATGGCAATCAGTTCGCTACTCAATTAACGCCAGATGGCGCTGCTGAAGGCGAAGCGGGATGCTTAACACATAACTGCTGTAGTTCACTTCGCCCTGTGAAGGCACAAGTGCAGCGGCGAAAATGGAGTCGCACCGAAATGGGCGAAAGATGGCGACCGAAGATACAGTGCCGGCATACGTTATAGTGGCAGTCAACGATACAGTGCGTACCGTAAGTATAACAAGTGATATGTTTTATAAAGCAATGAACACTTGAAGAGATCTGGAAACTTCAAGTATTCTTCAAGAAACATTAAGCAATGCCTAAATATCAAGCGATAAAAAGGTGCTCTTACTGCAATGACCACCACTGTGCATTGGGGGGAGGCTAGATTTGAATCTTCTTCGCATTGGGCTTCCCTTCCAGGTTTCGCACGCCACCAGGCCAGCCAGATCGGTGAACTTTTATTAAACGATAACGCCGGAGCCGTAAAGTGGAATGATAAAAGTGCACTTGAGTGCGATCCCGGGTCCTGGGGCTGCGGTCAAGGAAACCCAATCTGTGCGACCTGCGACCGGCGACGGCGGTGATTGATTCGGGCGGCCGGGCGCGCTTCTGTCGTTTGACACGTCGAACGGCCACGGAAGACCCGTCGATAAATCGCCGGTTGTCCGGGGGACAGCCAGCTGGCCGCCGTCACCGTCTGTTTTGCCGTGCTTATCGGGCTCTCCCATCCCCCACAAGACGCTGGTTGAAACTGGAGCTGCTGCTTTTCGCTCCAACGTACCAACACACCCATCCGCAGGTGAGATGCGCACGGACGGACGAGAAATCTTTTCCAAACACGTAATAATCGTTAAACTTGTGCGGGCATGCTGGAAGACAGAGCGCCGTGACGCATAAAGAGCATACATTCGGGATGCAGTGGCGCAATCCCGGCGCGGTGCGACCTTCGGTGCGCACCAGTTATGGATGTACATATTTATTGCACGGTGCTCGAGCACGCTAGAATGCAATTTCTGCTTCCTTCCCCGGAGTACGATCGGTGGGGGTTTTTCGTAATTTTTGCTCCACCAAACACACCGAACGCATCGTTCCGTTGGAGACGGTGAAACCACACGGAATGTCCTTCTGATGGAAAGACGACCAGGACGCACAGCGGAAGAAATATGATTTTTTGGTAAATTTATAATGCGATCTTCGCTTGGTACGTCCGCGCCAGATGGCAATCAGTTCGCTACTCAATTAACGCCAGATGGCGCTGCTGAAGGCGAAGCGGGATGCTTAACACATAACTGCTGTAGTTCACTTCGCCCTGTGAAGGCACAAGTGCAGCGGCGAAAATGGAGTCGCACCGAAATGGGCGAAAGATGGCGACCGAAGATACAGTGCCGGCATACGTTATAGTGGCAGTCAACGATACAGTGCGTACCGTAAGTATAACAAGTGATATGTTTTATAAAGCAATGAACACTTGAAGAGATCTGGAAACTTCAAGTATTCTTCAAGAAACATTAAGCAATGCCTAAATATCAAGCGATAAAAAGGTGCTCTTACTGCAATGACCACCACTGTGCATTGGGGGGAGGCAAGATTTGAATCTTCTTCGCATTGGGCTTCCCTTCCAGGTTTCGCACGCCACCAGGCCAGCCAGATTGGTGAACTTTTATTAAACGATAACGCCGGAGCCGTAAAGTGGAATGATAAAAGTGCACTTGAGTGCGATCCCGGGTCCTGGGGCTGCGGTCAAGGAAACCCAATCTGTGCGACCTGCGACCGGCGACGGCGGTGATTGATTCGGGCGGCCGGGCGCGCTTCTGTCGTTTGACACGTCGAACGGCCACGGAAGACCCGTCGATAAATCGCCGGTTGTCCGGGGGACAGCCAGCTGGCCGCCGTCACCGTCTGTTTTGCCGTGCTTATCGGGCTCTCCCATCCCCCACAAGACGCTGGTTGAAACTGGAGCTGCTGCTTTTCGCTCCAACGTACCAACACACCCATCCGCAGGTGAGATGCGCACGGACGGACGAGAAATCTTTTCCAAACACGTAATAATCGTTAAACTTGTGCGGGCATGCTGGAAGACAGAGCGCCGTGACGCATAAAGAGCATACATTCGGGATGCAGTGGCGCAATCCCGGCGCGGTGCGACCTTCGGTGCGCACCAGTTATGGATGTACATATTTATTGCACGGTGCTCGAGCACGCTAGAATGCAATTTCTGCTTCCTTCCCCGGAGTACGATCGGTGGGGGTTTTTCGTAATTTTTGCTCCACCAAACACACCGAACGCATCGTTCCGTTGGAGACGGTGAAACCACACGGAATGTCCTTCTGATGGAAAGACGACCAGGACGCACAGCGGAAGAAATATGATTTTTTGGTAAATTTATTTTAATATTTTTAAAATTTTTACGATATATCTACACGATTTTGAAATGTTTGGTTCTGTTCGGAAACAACGATAACAACGCTTTAAACGCTTCATTTTCCACGATAAATAATGTTCCCTGCTGTGTTCTCGTCCATGATGACAATGCGCCTAAAGGTATGCAAAGCATTTCCCTTAAAATGCAAATGAAAAAAACATGATCGAACTGTTTCAAGTATGACAATAACAAACGCTCGCAGTTTGCCATAAGAGCATGAAACAGTTTGCTTATCTCTAGGCGCAAATCCGCCCGAGACACAAACCCACGCCGCGAAGAAGAGGAGCAGCACATTTTAGCCATCTTCGAGTTGCTATAAACTACTTTTAATGCATTATTATTTGTCCAGTAGTTATAGACAATATTTTGAATTGAAAAAAAAACAGATGTAGATACATATTACACACCTTTGAAGGAGAATCTAGTGTTTTCCAATTGTGCCACAAGAGCCATCAAATGTGATGTACTTGACATAACATGCTATAAATTGTTAAATTTTGCACTTTACTTTGCTAAGTACGTCAATTGCAACGTTTAACGTACTTTCAAATTAATTTCCCCATGAATAATTCCCCATATCTTAGTTTTATCGCTCCGCCAGGCATGTCCGGTGCCCACTGTGCACCGCTGCACGGCGCTGGTATTTGTCTCTCGTGCGAGCGTTTTTATGAACATGTGGCCCTGTCGTTATGGCATCGCTTTTACGGTGCGCTAGGACCCGGCTTATGGTGCCGGATGTCAGGACACAATCGTAAGCGTCAGATAAAGTGAGGCACAAACAAACACTATCAAACACGGGACATGTTCTCGGTCGCGTCACCATCGCTACCTTCCCGATCCTGCCCGCCACCAGCACCAGCGTACGAAATAATTACGCAAAGCAAAACTTTTAATAGCGCATCATTTACTCCGGCTCGTGGTCGGCCGCGGTGCGGTAGCGTAGCAGAAGTTCCGGTCCGTTCCGCTGAAAAGAACCCCCACTCAACAAAGGAGGCACACAAACACACAGCATCATGGAGTTGCAACAATCTGGGCGAAGTTCTGCGCTGCTTGTGTGCACGAAATATGGATACGATTCGGTGTGTTGTGTTGTGCTGTGTGCCTCCCTGCACGCTGACAATTGCCGTCGTCAAACGACTGTTTGAGTTGAAGTATTTTTTGTCGGAGTCCGCTTAATCTCGAAGTCCGCACCGAAAGTTTGCTCTCTGAGCTCACCTGAGGGAGGCAAAGTCCAAAGCGTTATCCCAAATTCGTGCCTACGTTAACTTCTCGCTGGCCGTTTCCATTCAATCGGTGTGCTTTCTTACGTCCACCGCGCTCAAAGTTTTCCCCGGTTTTCGAGGGGCAAGGTTTGAAGTTTTGTTTTGTTGCTCTTTTTGGATATGATTAATCTTTAAAGCCACTGACGACGTCTGGCGAAGCTCACCGGATTTAGGGTGATGCGTTTGCTACATCCACGGTGCGACTTTTGAACACCGTCCTACAGTACAGTGGTGGTCGTTGGAGGACCTCTATACTTTAATATCCGAATTTAATGCAAAGGAAGTCTGAGTTCTGAGAGTAAAATGTCCCCATGTTATGATGTCCTATCAGGAGTTACTTTTCCGAGTGACCTTATTCGGCTGACCGACACTGTAAATGTAGGTGAATGTGTTTGAGGCATCTTCGGCATCGAAGCCTCCATTAAACCAACGCTCTAAGTTCTGCAAGTGTCAACTTCCACGATCCCTCACCGGACCAATGTTTTCGGCGATGTCCCAAGGTTGTCCACTTTGCAGTCTAAACTAACTCGACTGTGCACTAAGCACATGGTACATCTTTTCGCTTTAATCCACTGCCTAACGCTCGAGCGTCTTTCGGAGATGCTTCAAATTACTTCACTCCAGCACACGGAACCAAACCCAAGATGGCGACAGCGTCTGTGGTGTGAACTTCAAGTTTCGCTTTCGGCCTTCCACACGCTACAGCTCCGCAATTAAGCGAAACAGTCGGTGCACGTTTTCGTCGCCACGGGCAACGAAATCTACCCAAAACCCAGGGGCCAGTGAGCTGTGAGCCGTGTTGAAAACCCTTCGCTGTCGTCAGAAAATAAAACAAAAACACGCACAAACCATCAAAGACGATCCAAGCGGCCGGACATCGACTGGGTGGGAAACTTTTGGAACCACCGGCGAATCCTCCGAGGGGACGCACCAAATACTACAATCCCTCTCTCCCTCATAACGCTGGTGGATCGGGAGGGTGAAAATGTGGGCAAACTATCGCTTACACGGCCTGTTTCCTGTGCGGGAAACATCAAATCCACGCCTGTTGCCTCGGCGGAGTTTGCAATGTTTGGAAAGCCAGTGGGCAAAATAAAGTAGTGGACAAAAACAAAGCGAACAAAAAAAAACAGATAAAAAAACCGTTTGGGCAAAAAGTACGCCGTAAAACATTCATCCGGTCCCGAGCAACATTGCTACTCGGTGAAATTAATTTCTCTTGGGGTGGGATTTTTTTCTGCTGCGGTGTCGTTTTACAGGGTTTTTATTTCGTTTTTGTTTTGTTTTGCTTTCCCTTCTAGTCTGCATTCAATGTTGGGGAATGTTTCCCATTCGCGAAATTACTTATATCTCACTATGACAACGTGACTATGGGAGCGATCCGGGGACAAACCCAGGCAAACAAATGTAATATCTTTAATAGACTGTGGATATCTTAAATTGAGCGATAAACCCCTGCAACGGAGAGTAAAATATTCGATTGGTGGAAATTTGCCTACATTTAGGCGCAGTTACAACTAAGTCCACACCCACCGACCCGGCGACATTGACACCGGCGGAGTTTTTCTTCGGAAACCAGCACGGCCACCCTCTGGTTTTAACCACCCTCGCCCACGACCACCCCCTTTTTGTGCGTGAGAGAGGAAGCGTTTGTTTTTGAAGGATCAGGACCGTGGGCCGATCGGAGTTGAGGGGAGAACGCTCCGGGAAAAGAAAAAGGATTCACTAGCCGCTGTGTTTGGTGACCCGTCAGTCGCAGGCACCGTCGCGGAACATAAATTGCCGCGCGGGTGCGATGGGGCGGGCTTGTAATGTGATTGAAATACTTGTGGGAGTAGGCGCGAGTAGGAAATCACGAAACGCACACGCCAGATGGCGTTCATTCATCGTCTTCGCCTCGCTGGTGGACGTGCTTGGCGGTTGGATCGATTTCGGGCGACCCACTCTAGCTGGGTGCGAGGCGGGCAGAATCTAATCGAAAACCATAAAACCACTATCAGCACCATTTTATCAAGCTCAGCATATGTGTGTTTGTGACCCGGGGGCGAGATATGAGATATGGAAAATTTTCAGCACCAACCAACCGGCGGCAGATGGTTCGAGGTCGGCGTGCGGATCGAATCGCGTCCGGCCGCGTACTCAACCGTACCGCCCTGATAAGGCTCCGACCGGGACGCCCGAGCCGGAGAAGACATGGCCCGGCAGGTGGCCACAGGCGACGTCCGGAAGTTCGGCGATGCGTGTGTCCCACCGTCAGCCCTATTAACACTAACGATCGAACAGGAACAGGGTACTCCCAACGGGCGAATTTTGGTAACACTTGACCACCGGAATTTTTTGGCAATTTTCACTTCAAACTTTCTACCAATTCGACAATTTTTATCGAAATTTGATGAAATTTTTAGGGAAATTTTTGTCATAACAAAATTGGCAACGAAAAATAAACGCCAAATTTGCTAAATTGGCTGATTTTTGTTTTGAAACAATAGGAAAATTATGCAAAAAAAAACAATTGGAATTAAAGTTTTCTAGCAATTTGACAATTTTGATCGGATTTTTTTTACATTTTTCGGTAAATTTTTGACAAAACAGAATTGCCAACGGAAAATAAACGCCAAATTTGCACGATAAGAGGCAAAATTCAACTGAAATAAAAGTTTTCTACCAATTCGACAATTTTGATCAACATTTTGTGACATTTTTCGGTAAATTTTTGACAAAACAAAATTATCAACAAATTTGCCAAATTTGCACGCTAAGTAAAACTTTGAAAAAAAAAATCATTTGGACACCACATTTGGTCTCTAGTGGTGAAGTTGAATATCGGCGAAGTTAGGTCCCCCTTGTGGGGAGGAAATCTTAAACCGACGCATCCGTCCGTGTGGAAACGTGCGCCGTGCTTCGGGCGGTCCGGGTGTTCGCCCGTGCGGAAGGTAAATCGGTTACGACGGCCCACACAACAAAGGCATCTCATTAGCGGTCCGGCGTAGTGCGTCCAGGGCGGTGTTTGTTGTCGTCGTCGGCGTAATCGATAAATTATTGCACGCCGGAGCGCCGAGGGAACGAGTTAATGCCGAGTGTAGGCGGGAGGGTGGCTGGAGTACTTACATCTGGCGGCTGCGGGCTTCGGCCCGTGCCTCGAACATCATTATCGAGAGCGGCCCGTCCGGTGGGCGCAGTTCGCGCGACGTGCGGATGTAGAGATAGCCCAGCAGCGTCATCGGCGCACAGTACCTGGCGGGAAAGCGGTGATAAACAGACGCGAGAGACAGGACATTAATGAAAGTAAGTAACGGCGGCGCTGGAGATGATTAGCGGGAATGCGAATATAATGGGGCAGGTTGCCGGTGACGAACCGGTGACGTTAACAAATGATTATTAATTCATTTTTGATTAACACTCTGCCCGTTGACCCTGTTTTAGGCATTGAGTTGGCCTTCAGTTAATAAACTTTTGGATTGGACACATATTCTAAACAAAACAAAAATGCTCAAACACCTCTACCCTAGGTATTTTTCAGACCTTAACCATCATCTACAACAGCTTCTAGCAGGCATGTGATTGGATCTTTAAAGTAATCATTTTTATTATGTTATTTCCGAACTTCAATATTATAGTTTTATATCCTCCAACTATCAATATACGAAATCTGAGTAATGCATTGATATTTCTAAGAAATGACAAAAGAAATCTTGAGGTTATATGCCGAAAATCGATAAACTATATACACAATAGTTTCGGAACATATCCTTGAAAGACTACAATAATCTTCCAGGAGTACAACTGACTCTTAAGATATCGATAGAACGTTGAGAGCAAGCACTCACAAGTTACAAACGCTTTGGGAATAAGATTGGACGACTCGTTCATCGCACACACACATCCAACAAACTTCATACTCCGTAAACCCGTACCGCAGAACCGCCCGATGGTTTGCGAGATCGTCCATTTCAATTCGGTGCCCAGCATTCAGTCTCACGGTGGCCCAAGAAGCGACGCGATAAAATGTTGTATAATTGTCCGGGTGTGGAAGATGAGCGCCGTTTGCACACGCGCGCCGTAGATCACAAGTTACAAACGCTTTGGGAATAAGATTGGACGACTCGTTCATCGCACACACACATCCAACAAACTTCATACTCCGTATACCCGTACCGCAGAACCGCCCGATGGTTTGCGAGCTCGTCCATTTCAATTCGGTGCCCAGCATTCAGTCTCACGGTGGCCCAAGAAGCGACGCGATAAAATGTTGTATAATTGTCCGGGCGTGGAAGATGAGCGCCGTTTGCACACGCGCGCCGTAGCGTTTTTTTTTTGAGATAATACATTCTTGGGGAGCAGAGGGTGTTGCTCTCCATCTTTTTTATGGGAAAAAGGCTCATCTTGAGAGTTAGGGTGATGATCTTGATTCCTGAATCCTGTAATCTTGTTTTTTTAAGAGTGTCTGAAGAACCACTAATGTCAAGATATTGATGAATCTATAAAGATCCGTGAATCTCTATAGAAAAATGCATCGATAAAGGTTCAAGAATATCTTAAGAAGCATTATCCAAAGTTACGAAAAAGCATCAGGGTAAAATATTTGCAGATTTTTGACCGTCCATACTCGGGATACAGATGCATTCAGGCAATTTCAATTGCATGTTTTCAATTACATCCCAACCAGTCCGTCACTATGGTACAACGTTCCAACATGCCACAGTTCGCCATATAACTTTCGCCCGCTGACAGCGACGGGATTGAATGTATCGGGAAGCCGAAGCGTTCCGCACTCCGCTCAATCCTCGATGACAGCGGTCTATCAAGAGAGTTACCACTGCCCTTGAGTGCAATCAAGCATGTCCAGAGCGCTCAACCGGGTGACTACCGGGAGCGCACCCCGATGTGGCCCTCGCCGGAGGGAGGGCGATAAATAAATCATACAAATTGCCTCTGCCAGCGGCCGGATTTTACTATCGTCAGTAACACGGTCCGGATGCGGCTTTCTGTTGCAGGATTTTCTGAATGCCACCCCGACGCTGCTAGTGCAACAAGCTCGGATGCTTGGGTTATTTATTGGTGGTCCCCAACAACAACAACAGCAACGAAAACGGGCACATTTGCGGTCAAAAGTTGTACTTCCGGAGCCCTCGACTTCGGGAGAAGTGCACGGCGAAGCTGATGCTGGTCTGAACCCCCCCCCCCCAC
>LULB01064709.1:0-10187 GCA_002091845.1 Anopheles cracens | reverse complement strand
TTCTGGATTCCTGGGATCCGGGATTCGGATCTGAGGAATTCGAGATTTGGATCTTGATTTGTCAGGATTAGAATACAGGATTGGACCTTCCTTGGGACTACCACTATACGGTCTTATTGAACCGGAGCAGTACCGACGTTTGTTGGACAATCCCCCCCCCTCCCCTTCGTCAACAACATTCGAACTCGGATCGGATTCGGAGGATCGATCCCAGCTAGAATCGGATCGGAACGATCAAATCCCACATGGGATCAGATTTGCACTAAGGCGAATCAAGAGCTCTACATATTATGTTAAACTGCTGGAACGTGAAGCCTGATTCGAGGCCATCGTTTAAGAATGTGAAGAGCAGATTTAACGCGATGCTTCCCGACGAGATGCGACATGTAAGTATGACGGCGAAGGGTTTCGGACGCCCAGAACGATAAGAGTCGTTTTACTTTCATTTCACTACAGCACTACATGGAACTAAATGAGCCGTACCTGCAAATGAATGCGGAAAAAATTGAACGAGGTGACACCGATTACCTGGTCAATCTAGGACCACCGGAGGAGCCTGCACAGGCGGCGCCAAATTATGTGAATGGTATCATCCTGCCGCGTACACCGAGTAAGACGAAAGAATATTACCATCTTCCCATCGTCGAAGCCTCTGAACTTGACACGGAGAGCTAATCCCATTGCATTCAGTGTCAGAAATACGGAATAACAAAGACTACCTTAAGAAGTCGCCCACCAAGTCCGACTCGGAAGAGAGCAATTTTGACTTTGCCTCGTTCAACAGTGAGCGCCATTCGTATACCATCCGCAACAATCTCGATACTAGTCCGCCCAATGGCAGCAACCGGCACAAGAAGCGAGATCTGCCTGAAGAGATCCCAATGCACGACGGCAGTAGACTCTCGTCGGCCGCCAACGGGTTCCATAACCAAAATCATCCCCTTTTTTAAATTCGGCGAGTTTCGGTACCCGTATCATACATATTTTCCCATACGTTTTACCATGCTGACAACGCAATCAAGCCGAAAAGAAACTCGACAAGGAGTACATGTTTCAACATACATGGAGTTAATCATTAGAACGAAAAATTTCAACTCGAAAACACAATCAAATTAGATGAAAACTATTGGATCGACGTCCGCAGTCCGCTGTCAAATCCGCCAAAAATCAACTCGCTGCGGACCGCTGGATAACACACAAACATCTATGTTAACGTTGGAACTCTAATTTGGAAGAACAATCTGAATGCTCGACAGGCTCGTGTTCAGTCTGCGGTCTGATTTCGAATAGTGCGGTTGTAGTTTTTTTTTCGCTAGTGGTTCCTAATTTCTTCTTCTAGTTCTAGTTGTGTGTGTGTGTTTGGTGTAATAAGTTGGTAAAATATTTCCACTCATTCTTACTCCATAATTCGTGGAAAGTTTAACAGCGCCCAGTGAAAAGGTTTAACAGTGTAATGGCCAAATCAGGTGTCAATTGACACTTTTGCAACTTTGAGCTCTGATTACTTGGAAACGGTTAAAGTGATTGATAAATGGTCTTTACCGGATTCAACTCTTCAATATGTTAAAAAAAATATGAAAAAAGGATTTACAAATATTTGCTCCGTCAGTAAACGTCCTACAATCAATCGAAAACATTTTTTACAAAAAACTTTCGTCTTACAATTAACTTATGAGATGACTCAACCATGCGCGTGGTGAGATCGTGGCTTTGGTTGTTTTAGTATGACGACCATTTAGCGTCATACCATGATAATGTTCATGGCATGATGAAAAGGATGGCCTGATGTTAAGGGTTGCAGAATTGAAATTTAATCTAACAACTGTTCAATAATATCTAGCAGTAGCAAAACTTTCGGTGAACGAACGACAAAATTGTAAATCGATTGTTTCTTTGTTCACAAAAGCCTCTAAATTTATTCGGTATTAACCAGTTGAACCACTTCGTCATTGGTTTTTCCTTGATTCACCATTTTATCACCAGATTATTCCGTTTATTCGGGCCAGAACAGTGCAAAACAGTGTTAATTATTAATTTTTTGTGACGTTTTAGTTACGTCTCTTTCTAGTTTGTTTATGTGTAGCAATTGTACCACAGGAAAACCGGTCCAGCTTCCGGTCCAATCAGTTTTTTAACAGCGAACGTATCACTTTTCACCACTGCGTAAGATCAGAAGAGAGGAAAGCAACCAATAACATGAGAGACACGCTCGGTCAACACAAGTTTTACACCAGTTGAGCGCTAACTACTCTAACTTTATAGCCCATTAAGTTTGTGACCCTACATCATCTCGTTTTCTGTTCCGGTTTCTTCAAGCAAAAATCTTATACTTATAGGTCAAATTCACGATTAAATCAGTGGATGGAGATGTAAATTTAATTAAAAGAGCAAATCGGATTTCTTTAGCAGGAAAATGCGAACATTAGATGCTGCAACTATTGTCTTTGTAAGAATCTCGCTACTAGGTGTGTTCCTATATCCGTTATTATCTGCCGGTAAGTACTGGGGATTTTGTTGGACAATCATACACTATACACTAGCAAACATGTTTGTAACAGATTTCGTGCAGAAGTATGAAGGAAACTTATAGATAAGAAACTTTCAGTTTATTTATAGCTTGTTAATGATGTAGCATAAAATTACACTATTATGCTAGCATGTGGGTAAGCGGGAAAGATACGGTCATTCGCTTTCTTTATATAAATAGCGATATTATTTCTTTTTAAGCTATGTTTTTATTTCCTTTCAGTTTCTATACATAACGCAAGCAGCGAAGCGCACGATAGGATATATCTTGTAGCTCCCGATTACCACGTCGATTACGATTACTATCACTATAAATCGACACAATTGGGTAGTGTGAATAATTTCACTGGTAGATCATTTTGATTTTGTAGTATAATAAACATTATTTTATTCATCGTTCAGAATCATTGTGCCTGCCAACGATATTAAATCATTATGACGGAAACCCGCCGGAAATCAATATTAAGAAAGAGAACATCACGCTGCAGACAGGAGCTAGTCAGAATTTCACATGTCAATCCAATGAACCTATAATGTGGGCGTACTACACCGGGATGTACAATTGGGTAAGGAAGCTTACCTTCACAATTACTACCTTTTCAAATAATATTCGATTTCGTTCATACTACGTATGCTTACATTTTTCAAAAACGGGTAAAGGTTTCTGAGCTTGGTTCTTATTAACCCATCTGGAGCGTCTCTCCTGAATGAAGAATTACCATCCAATGGTATAGCAAAATGTTTTCGAAAAAAATCCTATACTCTTTTGAGGATTATGGCGAAACCCACTTTCAAATGCAATACTATCTTCTATGTTTCAAAGAGCTTTACCAAATGCGAAGTTGAAAGTCGAATTTATCGGAGGCAGTAACTCTGACTACTCACAGATAGACTAATTAAAATAATGTAAGCTTTTTTAGGAAGAAAGAGGAAATATGAACATTATATTCCGACCTGCTAGATCGTTCCGAGTTTCCTGACAGCAATAGTGAATTCAACAATAGTAGTAGTCCCGAACGTGAAATCGACAATTATTTGAGCCGTTTTTAACCGGTTATTCTATTGCTAAACTCGTCACTAAGCATTTTTGATTGTGTTTAGGTACCCCCAATTGAAGCCATCGAGTTCAACCGCACTGCTACCATATACAATGCGACCAGAGCAGTGCTCACCCTAGAAAACGTTTCCGCAAAGATGGTCGGCATGTACTATTGTGTGAAAAAACAGTCGTATTATAAGAACCGACATCTGACATTGGACAGGCTGGTGAAAATGCGTCAAGCCTCGATGATCTATATTTTCGTGAACGATCCCCTTCGGCCGTTAGTACCCATCGATGGAATCGTTTTTAAAGTGTACAGAGGTGATTTCTTTATCAGTCCTTGCAAACCAACGCTTCCGAACGTGGATGTGGAATTGTACAGGACTAATGAAGGTGATGATATCGAGGTAAGTTATCCAGAGTGCTAAAAATGTTTGTTCCACCGATGGGAATAGAATATAACAATTTCACACTTATGCTGTTCTTCTGGTCGTTGCTGACGTTGCCAGACGGCATATGGCTATTTAGTAGAATTCAGCATTTGTATTGTGAAATGATCTGAATAATAATAATAAATTATGGTTGTTTAACGACTTTCATTCGGAACATTTCTCGTAATGGTAGCATATAATTATTTTCCTTTCGTAAGTAAATTCTTGTTTTATTCATGTTTCAACAGCTATTGATGTATTTTGTTCCTTTACACATAAAGCTCATAAAGCTATACATAAAGTGTTTTGTTCCTTTATACTTATACGTTCAATATTAGTCGCTTTATATGGCTTCTAAAAACGTTTTGAACTACGACTGACGGTTCTTGTGTAATTCGCCAATAAGAAGTGCCGTTCATCTCGTAACTGGTAGGTCGTCTTGTATCTACAACATCTTCAATACGAAAACTATGCGATTCTACAGCAAATTTCTCTTCTCTTTTTCGTACTGTAGATCAATCGTTTTAAAAATTGTATTTTATTTATTATTCCCATCCATACTACGGGAAATAATGTTCACATCATTCTAGGATTTTGTTACAAATTGTAACTTCAATGTTCATGGATGTCTGCTACGCTTTGCGAAACTGGAAGACAGTGGGTCCTACTTTTGCAAGGCGAAAGGCATATTTGATCAGACCATACACTTTAAAGTTGAAGTCCTTGAACCATGTAAGTCTCGTAAAATTCATATCCGTTCGTATTGTTTGGTAAATACGGTTTCCCAACCAATGATCATTTGACATAACTTATTTCATTTTCCAACAAAATCATCAGTAACTAATAATGATAGTAGCGGTAAATCCTTCATTAACGAATCCAGTAACTATTGTGCTATTTTATTTTCGTGTGGTTTTTTTTTTTCATTATAATGTAAAGCAAATATGTTCATATGTACTTGAAAATAGCTGTTGTATTATTCGCTTGTACAATTCGGTGCTTCTTTGTTGCTGGAGTGTTACAGAGAGAGTGAAGTTCCTGGGGCCGGACTACTCAAAAACTACTGCGAGTGACGGACACTCGTTTTACGCATGGTTACTCATTTTACGCACACTGTTCGCTGGACATATTTTTATACCACCACTAGCATTAACGTATACATTAAAAAAGCAACAAAATGCTTCGATTTTTCCTGAGATTACCCTGCCACCCAGTGGTCGTTCATTCATTCAGTGGTCAATGTATACTTGTTGACAACATACTGTCAAAATTTGGCGCCTCTATCCATTTATTTACATTAGCTATGGTCAAAACAGTGAAGGAACTCCATTCTTTGATTTGTTCGAACCGCCTGCTCAATCCGTACTTAACAAAGTTTGTACCATTGTGACACACTTTGTATTGGCCGGAAACTAACGGGAAAATATTTATAAGATTCTGGCACTTCTGGAGGAGGGAAAGTCCATCGAAAGGAAGGCTGGTACTGGCCATACGAAGTTCCCGAGAAAGATGTTTATGTGGCTCACAATCAGCGAAAAGGAGATGTCACGTCCCGTCTTCTTTTCATCGTGGCTGGCATTGACCGGTGAGATTTATAGTACGAAGTATATTACGAACACCTCCCCGGTGTTACGAAGGCCTCCCAGAGGTACATTACTTGATAAAAAAAAATCACGAAGAAGACGGGTTGGTGTTTTGGCCACGTCTAGCTTTGTCCCACTCCTCGAAGCGAGCGCTGGAAGAAATGGAGCAGTTGGGCATTCCGCTGGCGCTCAACCATGCTAACCGTCCTAACGGGCCCTGACTCCGTCCGATCGAGATTTTTTGGACACATTTGACGAGGAGAATATATTCAAATAATTTCTTGGCCAAAACCGGGGATGGATTGATGAAAATGGCGACCTAGGAACTGAAGTTAATGCCAATATTTTTTTTTCGACACCTATGGCCGAAGTCCCGGCCAAGTGCCGCCAGGTGGCCCGGAACGGAGTAGGCATATTTTTGTACAATAATAAACATAATATAGAAACAAACATAATTTGGTTTCATAAAGTATCTTTGACTGTTTATTTTTACTATCCGTTTGAAAAAAGTCAGTTTATGTCAATATCCTAATATTTCTTCTAAAATTTTAACAATTTTCCTGTCACCCTGACCTAGACAACAATATAAAAAAGGGACATATTTGAAACCGGTTTGCTCCTGAGTAGTGTATTGATTGCGTTTTTCGTGTTTATGTTGTAATGCTTGTTCTATTTATGTTTTATTTGATAATCCTCATCATTGCCTAAATGAATTCTCTTTTTTGTTAGCTTTTCTTGTATCCTACGCATTTAGTTACCTGTTTTTTTTTAAATATTAGCAGTATTAATTTCAAAGCGATTTCGTCTGTTACACAAATTTATGAAAATCATTATACAGCTGAATATTTCATGAAACCATCAATCCAAAGTGACATTAAAGGTCCAGTTCCACTTGGTGAACGTATTCATCTCGAGTGTAAAGTTAACATAACTGCCGGAGTTGACCTCTCCATGAAATGGGTAATTTCAAAGAACAAAACGGTAAGTATATAAAACTATTTCAGATGAAAATTTAGAACAGTATAATATATTAAATAAACTATGTTAATTTCAACAGTTACATCAATCCATTGAATACTCTATGCGATTTGGGCCATGGAAGGTGGTACCAACCAAAGGTGCCGAGCATATGTTTACAATATCCGGAGAATTGATAATCGAAAAAGCAATCCAAACAGACACTGGCACCTTCTGGTGCAATTTGGAAGATCAGAACGGAAACAAAAAATGTACAAATTTTCAATTGTATGTGCACAAATCGCCTGAGGATTACGTGATGTTGCGCGAGGAGAACAATCTCTCGGTAATCAACGTCCGGCGAAATGCGAACGGCATTACTCCGTCGATCAACATCGTGTTCGAGTATCGCTCGTATCCTGCGATTATTACTTACTACTGGCTAAATGATAGCGGTCAGAAGATAATGGCCGGGCATAATGGAAAGTACGAGCTGAGCCATATGGATACGCACGTTAAGCTGCGCATAAACGAGCCCAACGTGTTCGACACGGACATCTACACCGTGTTCGTGACGGCGGGAAATGCGACGCAATCACTGCGTATGGAAGTGAATGTTTATGGTAAGGTGATAGGATCGGCATGGTGTAGTATCCAATGTTTCTCAAGCATTCTGTAACGTGTATCAACAGCTAAGCCGATGGTTCAGATGCAGAGTCAGTTCGTGAAAACGGGAGAGCAGGTGTCGTTTCTGTGTCAGTCCATTGGTTTTCCACGTCCAGAGATAACCTTCCTGTTCCAGCCCTGCTCAAATAAGCCCAAATGGACGAACTGCTCCTCACAGGCGCCGGCTGCTTCTGGCTGGGACGTAAGTAGTGAAATGTGTTTCGATGCGCCCAACTTCAAGTTGAACCAAATCGTGCATGTTGGAATACATTTTATGCATCTTTTATGTGTACGGTATTTAGAATAACAATAGACATGAATTGAACCATTCTGTATGCTGCATATGAACATCAATTAGAAATGTTATCAACAAAATATTAACAAACGAGATCGACGCGATGTGATCACATAGATAGCGAAGAAGTGCACGGTAAGTAAGATAAGAGCCCCAACAGCCCGCATGAATGATAGATATATCCGAACGATGTACCGATTTGGTTGATCTTGTAATGGCTCTCTGTGGCTCATGTGTTGATATTGCTAAACCTATGCTTGTGTCGTGCTTTGTGCTAACCCACACGTACCCTGTTTACATTTGTTTCATTCCAGTCCTCGAACTCGGACATCGTTTCGGAGCCATCAGCAAGACGGGTAAGGCATTCTGTTCGAATTTCTTCTTTTTCAGTTTGCTACCACGCCGCTAATATAAGTAGAACTTACACGCATTATAGCACTAACTCTTATCTGATGTATCAACGTTACAGTCACCTAGCGGAACAGCTGAGACAAAAATTTCCATGTCACGTATGCTGCCTCACACCGCGATGGGACCAGGTGTGGTGTACTGCAAGGCGACCAACTCAGAGGGCATTGAGGTCACCCAAGCTGATCTACTCGTTAGCGATCTTCCCGAACCCATTTCAATTGAGATAGAACACCCGAAGGAAACGATCACAGTAGGCGACAATGTGACAATCGTCTGCTCTGCCCTTGTATACAATTACACAAACGACATCACGTTCGCACGAGATGGCATTGATATGACCGGAGTGTGGACAAAATATTCTAAGAAGCTGTATGCCGAGCAGGCACGTTTCAACATAGAGAGTATCCAGCACAAGGATAGAGGATTGTACAGTTGCGAGGTGAAGACTATCTACAACACCTACGAAACTCGTTACTTACGCCTGCATGTACTGGACCCCGTCAGACCGATTCTGGCGTCCGGAAAGAGCAAAGAAACGCTCAGAGTTGAACTGACCAGTGCGCTACGGCTGGAGTGTGATGTCGATGGCACACCGGATCCGAAGATCATCTGGCTCAAGGATGGCATTCCAGTGGTCCCGGAGGAAGGCAGCAACCGTATGCAGCTGACTAGGACGTTCCTTGCTTTTGAATTTCTGCGCGAAAAAGATTTGGGCGTATATGAGTGCCATGCTGAAAACAAAATGGGCAGAATCAGGAAGTACTGGAATGTGGAAATACAGGAAGTGGAAGTGCGGAAATTGGAAGGTAAGTAGTTTCAAATGCGGAATAATAATTTGTTTTTTCATGTCAAATGGCTTTGTTTACGGCCAACATAACACCGACTCATGATTTTTTTCCAGTTTTTCTTATTCAATAACTGAAGTACATTCTGATTCTGTGCCACCCTTTTCAGAGCCATCGAATAATACGCTTATCATCGCAATGTTATGTGTGATATTGATATTGAATGCCGTTGCTGTTTCACGTTTCTACTACAACAAAAAGAAAGAAAAGAAAGAAATTAAAGACTTTGAAAATACTATAGTTTCTAACTTCAAAACCGGTGATATGAGCAGATATAATTCAAAAATGTCCCTTTATGGACAAGCCGATTTGCTACCGTATATAACAGATTATGAATTTCCAAGAGATCAATTGAAGATTGGAAAACATCTCGGAAAGGGTGCGTTCGGCGTGGTATTTAAAGCAACCGCTACCCGCATCTTACCGATCGAAGATGAAACAACCGTCGCTGTCAAGATGTTGCATGAAGATTCGAACAACGAACAGATACGTGCATTGATTTCGGAGCTGAAGATCATGGTACACCTGGGGCAGCATCTGAACGTGATAAATCTACTAGGCGCGGTCACTAAAAGTATTGACAAACGTATGTAATTTCAGTTAATTTTATTTTCGATTTCTAAAGGTTCATGTAAACTTCTATGATTCTCTTTATATGGCCTGTCTACACCAGGGAAACTGATGGTGATCGTTGAATACTGCAAATATGGTAACATCTTGAACTTCCTGCAACGGCATCGACCTTTCTTCGTGGATAAAGTACAACAAATCATTGAAGAGATTGATTTTCCAACCAATACAAATCAGATAAGGTATTTACTGATCTAAAATCGCATTTCCCAACCTTGCATAAGTATGCCTAACCATTTTTTATCTTATTTGGCGTAAGTAAATCGTAACATCGCTTAGTAAGTCGTAGGTCTCACGACTTACTAGAATATCTTTCATTATTATACCTTTTCCAAAACTATCCTATGAATTGCAAAATGATTCAAAGTAAGAGATCCTTTTCCTTCCTTCCTTTTCTGGTCCGCTCACGGTTGAGCACGTCGTGCTGACATGGCCTGGTCACCAATCGATCTCCAGGTCGCTCGGTTCATGGCTGCAGTCCTCCATCCGCGGTTGTGCCCGATCTCCGTCAGGTCGAGCTCCACTTGATCCAGCCAACGAGCTCGCTGCGCTCCTCTGCGCCTCGTGCCGAACGGGTCGCTGACGAGAACCTTCCTGGTGGGACAAGAGTCCGGCATCCTCATCACGTGTCCCAGCCAACGTATCCTTCCGGCCTTCGCCACCGTCAGGATGTCCGGTCCGCCAAGCAACTCAGCTAGCTCGTGGTTCATTCTCCTCCTGCACACACCTTGCTCGCACACCCCACCGAAGATAGTTCGTAGTACCCTCCGTTCGAAAACAAGGAGGGCATTGGCGTCCTCT
>KZ071633.1:194056-205896 GCA_002091845.1 Anopheles cracens | reverse complement strand
GTATAAACAAGGGAAACCTTCATGGGTGCCTCTCGCATTCCCCATGGCCTCCGGCCTCCTTCTATTGAGCCCCATTTGTGAAATATATTTTAATCATGGTATAACCTGCTATAACCCTCGATGCTCAACTGCCAAATTACAACAAATCCTCGTGCTCATAGCAAAAAGGTGACTATCTAACTCTGGCGGCATAGGTAAGTCTGGAGTTGTTTTTTTTATACTACAAGCAGGAGCTACCGAGTGATACACCTAAGAAGAAGAACAATAAAGCAAAGAAGTTTATTATCATAAGGAACTGATCAGTTATTCATTCATTGGAAGATGAATAAGATAAACACAATATATCAACCATCCTTTTCAATACCATATAATTCGAATGGACTAGGTATGAATGTAATCATGAAATTAATTTATGTTGTAAGAAGTAAGGATCATTAACAAATGCACACCTGATAGATCAATATTCGTTCCTTCTCCGCTTCTTATAGACCTCGTGAAGAAAACACCTGTGCAGTCATGGTACACGGGCAAGACAATCTTTGTCACCGGTGGATCCGGTTTCATGGGCAAGGTACGACAATAAATCTTCCTTAATCGCTCCCCCAGTTTTGACTAATCAATCATGCCATCATGCCCCGCCATACGCAGGTGTTGCTGGAGAAGCTGCTCTACTCCTGCTCGGACCTGGAGCGCATCTACGTCCTGATGCGGCCGAAGCGCGGCAAGTCTCCGCAAACCCGTATTGACGATTGGTTGAAATTAGCGGTAAGTAGCATACGGCGCCGCTGCAGTCGCTTCACAATAGGAACGATCGTTAGATAACACTTCGCTCCACGAATGCCTGATGACTTAATTCACCACGTTCCGTACCGATCTTGACGTCAATATCGTCAGCGTAATGATGATCTTTTGACGATATACGCCCCGCTGACTCTGAAGGGCAAAAGGGCAAGGCAGAAAGATCATCGGGCGAGATGCCACACTCACAAAAAAAAAAACGCACACCATCGCACTTCGGCAAGTACGCGCCGTGCGCGTACGTGTAAACTAACTCGCCATGACGGTACGATTGTCTGTTCTTGGGGAAGAATAATTGGAGCTGGGGTTATTACACACGGGGCGATCCATTAAGATTAAGTTCGCTCCGTGTGGATGATTGTTTTCGGGTGGTTTCTGCTGCAAATGACTGGCAGTAATTAAACGTCCAAAATCTGACGGCAAGACTCTCTTTCCGCGCCCAGGTCTTCAAGCGGATCCGCGAGGAAAAACCGGAACTGTACAAAAAGCTCGTACCCATCCCGGGCGACGTGACGAGCGAGCGGCTCGGCATCAGCCCGGAACACGAGAAGCTGCTGGCCGATACGGTCGAGATTGTGTTTCACTGTGCGGCCACGCTGAAGCTGGAGGCGCGGCTGAAGGATGCCATCGAGATGAACACGATCGGCACGAAGCGTATCCTCGATCTCTGCCAGCAGATGAAGCGCCTGCAGGCGCTGCTACACTTGTCCACTGCGTTCTGCTACTGCGATAAGGTAAGAAGGGTGGCGAGAAGAGAGAAACAAAGCAAGATTTCATCAAGGAACACTGCACCACTTTCACCCCGTAGGAAGTACTCACCGAGAAGGTGCACGACTTCCATCACAATCCGTACGATATGATGCGTACCGTGGAGTGGATGGATGAGAAGGCGCTGGACATGATCACGCCGAACCTGCTCACACCTCATCCGAACACGTACACCTACTCGAAGCGGCTGGCGGAAATGCTGGTGCGCGACGCCTACTCGAATCTGCGCGTCTGCATCGTCCGTCCGAGTATTGGTGAGTTCAGAGGATACTATGATGCCGAAGGTTTTTTTTAGTGGTGTTCTAATTTTCCATTTCCCGTTCTAACAGTTTGCCCAGCGAATGCGGAACCGGTCGAAGGCTGGGTGGATAGTTTGAACGGTCCGGTCGGTATCATGGTTGCCGGTGGTAAGGGTATTATCCGATCGATGCTGTGCAATGGCGAATACAACGCCGAAGTCATCCCGGTTGATCTGGCCATCAATGGGCTCATCACGATCGCCTACACCATGGGACAGATGGCGGAAATGTAAGTTGGGCAAAGGACAGACACAGTCGTGTTAGTAATCACAGCCTACTGCGACTAATGCTGATGGTTGGATTTACATTTGCAGGCCCAAAGAAATCCCGGTGTACAACATCACGTGCCGTGAGACAAAGCGTACCACCTGGAAGGAGGTGCTGGATCTGGGCAAAGCGACCGCCTACGAGTATCCGTTCGAGGCCGGTGTCTGGTACCCGGATGGAAATATCACGATGAACAAAACCTACCACACGATCTGCGTCATGCTGTTCCATTGGCTTCCTGCGTACTTTATCGATTTCCTCATGCTCTGCTTCGGTCAGAAGCGATTGTAAGTGGCTCCCGGGTTTGTTGGTGTTGCAACGGTCTTACCCTGGTCCCTTGTTTGCAGCATGTGCCGCATCCAGAACATGGTGTCGGAGGGTTTAAGCTTGCTGCAGTTCTTCACCACCCGACAGTGGAACTTCAAGTCGCACCAGTACCAGGCGATCGCGAAGAACCTCTCCACGGAGGACAATACCATTTTCACGATGGATACGGACGCGATCGACACGAAGGACTACCTGCGGCGGATCATGCTCGGTGGGCGACAGTTCTGCATGCGGGAACCGCTGTCGACACTGCCGAAGGCACGCATCCAGCTCAAGTTGCTGTACGTGCTGGACAAGGTCGCGAAGGCGTTCATGCTCTACTTCGTGATGTGGCTGTTCCTCACGATTACCGGACTGCGGGCGCCAGTCTACGAGATGCTCGGATGGGCGTAGAAGGTAGATATCGTGTTTCGGTACTGCCAGTTTCTTCGCACGTTCGCGTATCTCACAACCCGAGCGGCAAATACTCAACGCAACCTGGGAACGGTGTCATTTGTTTCACGCGGCTACCTCACATTTCGCGTATCTCACAACCCGAGCGGCAAATACTCAACGCAACCTGGGAACGGTGTCATTTGTTTCACGCGGCTACCTCACAATAATTCGAGTGTTTTTTTTGTTGTTTGTTTGCTGATGTCATTTTTCATTTCGTTTCGTTTATATACGTGTACCAGCAAGGACCTAATAAATTTAACATACACAACGTGATTGGGATGGACTATTTGTCTTGAGTCACATGCTGGTTAGAACGTATTTTAGGCAACATACTGTATTATGAGCTTTTTTCGCCATGTGAAGATGGGTTGCCTTTGTCTAAAGGAATTTTGACGATCCCGTTCAGGATTTATTCGCAATCCGTAGTGCGTTATCACCCACGCCTTTACTATCTTAAGCGCTTTTAAACTTTTCACGAGCAACAATGTCAGGTTCTTTCCATTAAACACACACCAGATCAGAGCCACCTGAAGCCACAAGCGTAAGTTTGTTTGTGTTGTTTAAGCCATTCCAAGGCAGAGGTTCGGTTTGATTTTATTTTTTAGTTGTATTTATACAATCTCACGGCAGTACGGTAGTCCGGAACACCCGCGGAAACCCAGAACCGCAGCAAAATCACGCGCGTAATGGTGACACAAATTTGTTGTGTTTTTGTTTGCAGGATCTCGAAAAAAATAACCATTCTCGAACGGGGGACGTTCATAACGGCGTCGGAGTCGGAATCAAAGAAAACTAAAACGAAAAAGGAAGCCATCCGACATAGAACCTGACGCGGATGCACGCGTGTTGTAACAGTAACAACAAACAATGATCGAAGGAATTCGAAGCAAAACTAAACGGATAAAGTGTGTGTGTGTGGATGTACGCAAATCGTAGTAGGCGCACGCAATTGATGCAATTTGTAACGACGATGCTGAGAGTAGGTTCAACGGTTTCGGTTCTAGCTCGCATCGTTTTTGAGTGAGTTGAACCGGTTGCCGATACTGATCTGGCTGGATGTGGACTGCTCGACCATTCTTGTCCGTAGGCCGTGTTTAACCTCCTCGAACGACGGGTCTGGCTTCGGTGGCTTCGGCGGTTCGGCCGGCTTTTCCTGTCCTAGCGTGGGGAAGTATTCTTCGCTCTGCAGGTCGGGCGCAATTCCTTTCTTCTGTTTCTGTTTAGCCATCTGTAATGAAACGTAAGTATGCATGCATTAGCACTTCCAGGCGTTTCGAGAACGTTCTCCGCGGCGTCTATCGCATCGATCACTTACAAGACTCTTCATTGCGGGACTAATGTAAATATTGCTTGTAGTGGCCGGTGGCTCGGGGACGGCAGCGGCAGCAGCAGCAGCAGCGGCCGCTTTTTCTTTGGCCGCGGCATCTAGTTTGTTCCACGGTTTGCTTGGATCACGCTCCTCGTTCTCTCTGCCCTCGCCGTCGTAGTTCGGATCGTTCGCATCACCGCCGTTGTCCATGTCATTGTTTTGCCCACCCTCGTCTATCGTCAGCTGTGCAAGTTTCAGTCCGCTGTAGTCCTTCTTGGTCTCCTCGAACACCTTCCACTCGTCCTCCGGCTGGAAACGGTGGCACGCCGCACGTAAGCCACGAAAGAATGCAAAAATTAGCACATGCCACCAGCGGCTGGTCGGGATCGTCGGGACCAGACCAAGGGCGTTCACCGGCCGGGATCCGGGCCTAAGTCGCATGCAAAAAAACAAACGATATACGAACCTGATTGTGGTCGGATTTGCCATCTGCCGGATCGACCGACTTCAACTTCATCTTACTTTCCACCGCCTTCTTCGACGTGTCATCTAGCTGCTTCGCAATCTCCTCGGCGGTGCCAAACTTTTTTGCCTTTCCCTTCTTTTTATCTTTCTTCGCGAAGAAATCATCCAAATTCGCCATGGTCCTCGAGGAGCAGTTTCGTCGGTTCGATTTGTGTTTTTAGGAGCCTTTTCCGCACGCACGCACGATGTGTGAAATTCCTCGTGGATTCTTTTTTTCTCCGGTCGCGTTTTTCTGTAGTGATGGGAGGTCGGTCGGAGCAGGATCTGATCGTTCTTTCCGATCCCAACGGTGGATGGGATGAATCCGATCCGATTGTCGCTCCCATCAAGCAAGGTTTATGAATTTAGACAGGATTTGATTTTTTTTGGGTTTTTTTTTCTTATACTTTCACAATAGTACGAAACGGACACACTTTTGTTCGTTAAAGTGCTGCTACAGCTAATTATTTCTTTCGACTCGAAGGTTGAAAATGTGAACACGAAAGTAAAAAATAGAAAAGCAGACGAATGAAAATTGTTAAGAGATAAAAGAGTGTTGTAGGACAATTTTAGATAATAAACGAAATAATAAAAGTGTTTCCTCTACTTTGCAGATCGAATAGGAAAGAATCATAACAAAATGTTGACGGTGCAGAGATCTATCCGGCATGTTGTGAGACCGCCAGCTCGGAATAAAATTCCTTGCTGCTTCACAATGCTTGGTTTGCAGGTAAAAAATACGCTGTAGTTTGCTTACGATAACGCACTGCAGAAGTTTCTGATAATTTTCATGAGCAACAAAATCCATTATCTGGCCGGTGTTTGCAGCCACCCTCGACCACTGTGCGATTGACAGCGGAAAAACTTACATGATTTGACGACACCCGCGCGAACCGACCACAACGCAACCACCCACCACCCCCAGCGACACCCTATCGGTGCCAGGACTGCATACACAACGCCAGAACGACATCAAGAAAAGCACGAAACCCTATAGAATGTGCACAGATTTTCGCGTTTTCCGTCCCAGCCCGCGCGATATCGATTGATTTGCGGATGCCGTGTGAGTGTATGTAGTATTTCCCCCTGCCCTCAGTTCCGTAACCGCGTAGTGGGTGCGCGCGGGAGGGCGGCCCCGTTGGGAGTGTTTGGATTTTGGAGGCGTCCTGGCCAGCCCTGCATGTCCGCCGGAACACAATGGAGTATGAGTACATGCTGATGAGGAACGAAAAGGAAACGCAAAATCGCTGCTGCGGCGGCCGTGTTTGGTGTGTACAGGTACCGTTTCGTTGCTGCTGTTCCGTTATGTGTCACCCTCTACGTAGTGTTTGCCCACCCTTCCTCCCTCGGGGTCCGATGGAATGTTTGTACGATCGTTTGTACTCTATACTTGCAGGACATTTGCGGCATCATATGCGCAATTTTAACATGGAGTTTAATGTAAGCGCAACGAAGCAATCCGTAAAGCGCGCTGCCTGTTGCATTAATGTGAATTCTTCCGGCGTTTCCTTACACAGATTGTATGCGGAATTTGTCGTCACAATGGTTATT
Source organism: Anopheles cracens (assembly GCA_002091845.1). Lineage (NCBI taxonomy): Eukaryota > Metazoa > Arthropoda > Insecta > Diptera > Culicidae > Anopheles > Anopheles cracens. The sequence continues at coordinate 199,638 of KZ071633.1, read as the reverse complement.
CTCCTGCCGCATCCTTACAAAGCCTATCGGTACATAAATTTTGTCATCTTCAACACGGGTTCGTTTCTGGCGTTTGCATCACATCTCCGGACGATGCTGTCTGATCCGGTGAGTGTGCTGGAGTGAGTGCGCTGTGTGACTTGCACATTGTTGACCTGTAGGTTTCCGAAAATAAATACCACGTTTCTGTATGGCTTCCCGACCTCACCGATCGCACGATAACGACAGCACGAAAACACACCGATAAGATATCTAGCCTTTCAGATGGAAACGATGGTGGTACTGGCATGTGGATTACAATTACTATGTTCTACTGCTTACCATCGATACGAGATTTACGCTATACGACGTAGTATTCTATGCATGCCATACTAATAATGTTTTTTCTGTTTCATTTGCTCAGGGTGCTGTCCCGAAGGGTAACGCCACCAAGGAGATGATCCAGCAACTCGGCTACCAGGAGGGACAGGTGTTCTTCAAGTGTCCCAAATGCTGCAGTATTAAACCGGAACGGGCCCACCACTGTTCGGTATGCCAGCGGTGCATACGCAAGATGGACCACCACTGTCCGTGGATAAACAATTGCGTCGGGGAAAACAATCAGAAGTTTTTTGTACTTTTTACGGTAACCGGCACGCGAATTGGTAACCATTATTGTACTTAATAATTACTCAGCTTCTTGTCTCGTCCATTCGCACAGTTTTACATCGCATTCATTTCCATCCACTCGATATTTCTGGCTGTAAATCAGTTCTGTCTCTGCATTAAAAACGAATGGAGAGAGTGCTCGAACTACTCGCCGCCGGCGACGGTGATCCTGCTGCTGTTCCTGATACTGGAAGCGCTGCTGTTTGCCGTCTTCACGATGATCATGCTGGGCACGCAGCTGAACGCGATATGGACCGATGAAACGGTACGAATGGAATGTTCTGCAGGAGCTGTCTAAGGTCTGGTGTTAATATGTTATTTTCTCCCCTTTCGAAAATATCGCACAGGGCATAGAGCAACTGAAGAAGGAGGAAGCCCGGTGGGTCAAGAAGTCACGATGGAAAAGCTTTCAGGCGGTGTTTGGCCACTTCTCGCTGGCCTGGTTCTCACCGTTTACGCAACCGCTTAGAGCAAAGCATGAAAATTATTTATATTCAGTCTAATAAAAAAAACACACACAAAACACTTAAACAGTACGTATTGCTCCACAGTTTATCTTCCCGTTTCGCAGTGGTCGCTTCTCCTGTGGTTGGTGGGGTTTCCCGGCGGTGGCAAAATAGTTTGCTAGCTGCCCGTTAAGGTCATTGCCGCGCTCGGTTCATTTTCCGCATCATTTTCTTTTGCTTTTTCTCGTTAACGGGACCCTCGTCGGCCTGGGGGTCGCCCTGGAAGAATTGCTTTCCAACCGTTTGCCACAGCAGCCAACCTGCCCGTATCGGGAGCAGCAGCATCAGCAGCCAGAAGTATTCGGACAGAATGGACACGAGCTGCGTGCCTGCGGTCAGGATCACGATATCTTTCACGTGTCTGTGGGGGAGGAATTTGAAATTAGATGTGGTTCCTCTCAGCATCACCAGCTTCATTCTTACTCCGTAATGCCACCCTCAATATTGAGGTCGGTGCCCGTTTCTATGATATCTCCTTTTTCCGTGAGCTTTGGTTTGCTTATCAGCGCCATAAAATAGTAACTGGCTACATGACCAATAACGCACAGGATCGTCATTACCTGCAAAGTGATTGAGAGCGAGGAGGCAAAATATTACTTAAACCATTCCACAGCCTGATCGACCGAATGTTCATACCAATGCGAGTGTGGAAAGCTCGGCATAGACGGCAAATCCGAGAAACTGCACTCCGGTCGCGATGAGCGACATGTTCCGGTAAAACTTGACCGTGGCCACATTCTCCTCCACGATCTGTTTGCTACCTTTGGTGGCCTTCTTCTTGGGTGGCTGTGGCTGCTGTAAGTCGATAAGAAGTCGCTAAATAACGTGCGTTTTATTCACACTTTGCACACACCGCTTACCGACATGGTGCGAATATTCTAAATTATATTTAGTAGCAGATTTCTTTTTGCCTTTGCCGTCCGTGCCCTACGACGTTGCACCGAGTCAAAACAAACACATCGTCACTTTCCTGTCAGTTGATGTTGATGTCAAAGCCGGGCTTTACATGTCTGTACCCAAATGACGCAAATCGTTTAATTTTTGAAATTCCCTCGGGCACTCTCGGAGGTCCACAAACGCGAGCTGATGATTGTTATTGTTTATTTTTTATGAAGAAACGTAGCGCCCTTACCCATTCGATTGGTGGAATGCTGCCTCGATATCACTTCGGAGCTCCTCCAAGTTAGCTTGGCTTCTCGAGCAGCAGCATTTGATCACACAGTTTTTCCCGGTCCATTATGGCCCTAATTTGCTGACGCTTTAACAATTTACAACAGACTCGCATTTTTTAGAATTACAAAGGGTAGCGACCGGTAGCGACCCAAATAGATCCCCCTCTATACCAAAATTGATACATCACTGAAAGGCAAGTTCGTCAAATGTGATGAAAATACTTACCATCCATTCAGCAGCAATTAAAAATTGTCTGATGTTATTTTTCCAATACTGATAAGCTTTTATCTAACTTAAAAAACATTAATTTTCAATTTGAACTGCTTGACTGTCGAGCGACTGCTCAAATTCGGTTTCCAGTGATGTATCAATTTTTGTATAGGGGGTAATCTATTTGGGTCGCTACCGTTCAAGGTTAGCAGCTTATTGCAGGTAAAAATAAACGTTCAATTCAAATAGAAACATGTGTTTTTCGAAAGTACTTCATCCGAAAATTTCGAATTTGAACCAAAATTGCAACGGCCACTTAAAAGCAAACGTCAAAGAAGCTGATTACGAAGTGACAACTCTGCTGTTAACCCGCTGTTAATCAGCTCAGATTGGCCCGATCCCGCCAAGGGGAGCGCTTCAAAACACATCGTCACTTTACTGTCAGTTGATGTTGACAAATTACTGTCAAAGGCGAATGTTGTGTTTTCCCGATTATCCGTGCTCCATGACAGTTGCTACGAATAAACCGCACTAGTGATGGTTTAAAAATTAAACGAAACGTTATTTAGCAGTTGCACGGATGCTCACAAACTTAACGAGCATTTATTGTATACTTATTTACAGCACGGGAAATAATATAATAAAACGTAACGAAACCTATACCAGTTAAAGCTGAACTGATTAATATCAGCAAGCGGTCTGATTTTGATTAAGCATATTTTCAAAAAAATTCAACCCCAACTTTTTTCAAACACTTCAGCACTTTTTCTTGCAAATTGGTTCGACCTGTTTTAGAACTTAGTATTATTGTGACAATTTTTATTTCTCAATTCTGGAGAAACATTGTACAAATAACAAATAAACAGTATTTGCCGCACAATGCAGTATTCATTTCACAAGTTTGAAAGATTTTTTTTAATGAGCAGAGCATTTCAAATTGGACTCGTCTTGACGTGTATTCTGCTGAGATCCGAAGGACTGATGTTGTTCATTAATAATTTCAAACCTTCAAAGTCAGCTCGCTTTTATCTAACTTTTTAATAAACACGTTTGTGAGTTTTGCTTTTTAAATTTTGTGTTTGCAGGGCTGCAAATTTCATCAGCAATTGAGACGTTTTTGTGGACATATAAAATAATGGATGTAAAAATTGCATAGTTCTGTGTACGTCCAATAACGCACAGCAAGCTTATGGCATGCGTTATGCAATGTTTATACAATAATATGCATGATATACCCGTCCACACTGCAAACGTCAACCGCTCAATCAATCAATCCGAATTAATCTCTAACGACCATCCAATCATCAAAATGTTTCTGTTATGTCCAATGTGTCGTACGAAAAACAAAGAAATCTGCGATGCATACAAAATAAGGCGCCGGTCGTTAACGACACAGCGACACAGTGCATTCCTCCGCGACGAAACGTAACCTAACATCCACACGGCACGCGGAGGACTCCCTCACTTGTTGATTAATCACGGAACGATTGTGACGCTTGAAGCCTTCATCGAGCTCCATTAGAATGATCGGGCAAGTGATCAAATTCATCAAATCAGTAATTCCAAGCATTTTGCGTACAATTACCATCGAAAACATTCAATCTCGAAAGTGATTAGCGTCCACCGGATAATCGACACATGCGGAAAAAGCGATCTACGCGAGATAAACTACTCCTTTGCCACATCTCTGAGCGCGAACCCAAACATAAGCATAATCGAAAACACCGCTTGCCATCAAAGCGGCCGCATAAAGCAAGCCAACACCACGCCCTGTGATTACCATCATCGTAGTCAACCGCGGAAAACGCGCAAAGCGCACCCAACGAAAGGACCATTGTACGCCGGCAGGCTACTACTGCGCTCCCCTCTCGCCACGTGCTGGCTACTGTTTTCGTCTGCCATAACCATAGCAACGCGATCGTCGGCTACCAACGCGCGTACCAATCACTTTTCCGGGAGGCCTTTACATGCACGCCAACATCGTTTTCCGCATGCTTTTCGCGAAAAGTCGATGGGTTCGAAAGGAGGGAAAGAAAGAGAGAGAGAGAGAGAGAGAGAGAGAGAGAAAGAGAGGGAAGGACGGTAATCAATTGCCGGTAGCCGAGCAACGCTTAAGCCCGTACAGTTCGCACACCGAAAGGGAAACGATCAATAGTAGAGCGATAGAAGCCCGAACCCGACACGCCGTTAAGTCTTTTAAGGTCTTTTATTAATGTTTATGTAGCGTTTTTTAGTCCTCCCATCGTTTTCGTTGGTGGGGGGTGTTTGTTTGATAGTTTTTTATGTTTTCCCTTTGTTTTTCGTTCCCATTTGCTTGTTTTTGTTGTTTTCCTTTTTCGTTCACTTGTGTTTTTGCGAATTATTAGTAACTGTTTTCCTTTCCTACTCTTTCGCTTCGCGCTTTGTTTTCCCTATCAATAATGATTTCCGGTGGCATGTTAGGTGGTGTTGGTTGGCTGGTTGTTTGGTGTGCCGCGTTTGTTTGTTCCGTTTTTTTGTTTTGTTTTTGCTTTCGGGTACGATGGTGGATGGTGAATTGGATTTTGCCTTCCCCTCCTGCCGTCCTCCTTCCACCGCCTGCCGCGCCGCACACGGCGCCTAGCTGAAGCTCGAGCCGAGCCCGTTCGAGTCGTGACCGTCGATCTCGAACGTCGGATGGTCGTGTTTGTAGTGATGGTGGAAGTGCTCGTGCTCCACCTCCTCCTTGATCACGACCGGCTTGTGCACCTCCTTCTTCACGATCTTCTCCTCCTTGATCACCGTCGGCTTGTGGTGGTGGTGCACCGTTTTCACTTCCGTGTGGACGTGCTTCTGCTGCTTCACTTTGACCGGTACGTGGATGATGATTTTCCGCCGTTTGCTGTTTTGCGCGGTGGCCGAAGAAATGGGGAGGGGGAGAAAAAACAGAAAGCGAAACCCCGTCAGGAAGATGGTGGTTGCTGCTTTGTTTTCCGGCGGCCTTTTTCCCTGCCGTCGGTTTTGGCACTGGAAGATTCCACCCGCTACTTACCCGGCCGAAGCGGATTCGACGAGCAGGAACAGGAG
>KZ071633.1:181714-194046 GCA_002091845.1 Anopheles cracens | reverse complement strand
GGGGAGGCGCATACGAAATGGAAAGTGAAAACATGGGAAGCCGCAACGCACGCATTTCCACCGCGCGGCTCGTTTGCGCGCAGGTGTTTGCGCCCGGGTTTTAGCCAGCGGCGGGCTCGTTAGCCCGCTGCGCCGTTTTGCTGCCATGTTTGCTTCGGGTAACGAATCGTACAATAAATTATCGCCATTACGCGTTTTTTTCTCTCTCTCTCTTCGGGGGCCGCGGCCATCATTAGACCCTTCAAAAAGGCGCGGAACGCGGTCGTTTCGGGCAAATGGCACTAATGGATCTTCCTCCCGAAAACGGTGTACCATTAATAACTCGGTCCGGGCACCCGAGCGGGCACCCAATTAGGGTAAACGAATCGGGGCGCTCCCGGCTGCTCCACTGTGCACCAGCTCCAAGGTGTGGTAATCATCAATGGGTTTGCTTGGGTGTCTGCAGAATTGGCGCTTGGCCTGAGGAAGGCGTGAAGCAGCGTTACCGGAGATCGGTATCTACACTGTTCGGATTTATCAATCATGGTGAATCGATCTTGACGGCTTCAATCTCGTTTATGACTGGTATTCTCGGATGGGCCGGATCTCCTCAGAGGATCACCAATGTTCTAAAAGGGTTTTTAGATCATTTTTCTCGTTGTTCATCGTTTAACCAGAAATGTGTGAATAACAAATCTTCAACATATGTTAAACTAATTCAGAACGGCCATACTTGTTAACAAATTAAGTTGAAATGTTAGACAAATTAGTTGTCCTCCAACTTGTACTAAAAGCACACTGAGTGTAAAAGATTAGACGAGCCCCAATGTTATGAATGAATGTCAATGTTATGAAGCAACATTTTTTTGACAACTTAACAAAAAAAAAAATTTATTTTATATTGTTTTTTAATACTATTTTTTGTATTAAAAGAATATTTATACATTAAATGAATATTCATGATCGAACATTAATTAGATAAACGCTACACTTTCTACTAAAACCGCACCAAGAGTTAGAACATGTACTAACTAGCGAAACCCCGTCAGGAAGATGGTGGTTGCTGCTTTGTTTTCCGGCGGCCTTTTTCCCTGCCGTCGGTTTTGGCACTGGAAGATTCCACCCGCTACTTACCCGGCCGAAGCGGATTCGACGAGCAGGAACAGGAGCATGAAGGCCGCAAGGATCTGCACAGTGACGGGAAGCATCGGAAGCACCATGATGGGGGGAAAGAGAGAGAGAGAGAGAGAGAAACACGTGAGAGTGACGCAGAACTCCGGGGAGGCGCATACGAAATGGAAAGTGAAAACATGGGAAGCCGCAACGCACGCATTTCCACCGCGCGGCTCGTTTGCGCTCGATTAACTATTGTAATTTGTTGTTTAACATTTTTTTAGCATCCCACTACATGAGATAACAATGTGTTCTAAAAGCTGTACTAAATACGAGCCATGTACAAATGGTTAAAACTCGAGTAAAATAGTTGTACTAAAACTTGTACTAAAACACGCCGAATGAAAAGCAATGTTCTCAACTACTTCAACAGCGCTCAAACAGGTGTCAGAAAGCTACGAAAAGCACGTTATAATGTATTTAGATTCAGCTGCGGTGGGAATTAATCCTGTTTCTCCGTTGCAGGAGACAAACACTGGCTTCACTGTAGGCCACGGAGCCCGTGGCTTTGAAACACTACTCCGATGGACGCACGATCACTTCTACCGGCAGCACTGAGCACTCTTCCTCGTTCGTCACAAACGCTTTTGCGAAGCGAATTTCCCTTCGAAAACCAGAAATGTGTGAATAACAAATCTTCAACATATGTTAAACTAATTCAGAACGGCCATACTTGTTAACAAATTAAGTTGAAATGTTAGACAAATTAGTTGTCCTCCAACTTGTACTAAAAGCACACTGAGTGTAAAAGATTAGACGAGCCCCAATGTTATGAATGAATGTCAATGTTATGAAGCAACATTTTTTTGACAACTTAACAAAAAAAATATTTATTTTATATTGTTTTTTAATACTATTTTTTGTATTAAAAGAATATTTATACATTAAATGAATATTCATGATCGAACATTAATTAGATAAACGCTACACTTTCTACTAAAACCGCACCAAGAGTTAGAACATGTACTAACTAATGAGTAACGGTTTGAACTCTGGTTACCTTTCCAATATCTCAGAGGCAATCATGCAGTGCATGGGATGGGGGCGCCTACCACCCTGCCCGTGAAATGAAGGAAATGCATCGAACTATTTTGCACGCTGAGCCCACCGCGGTAAACGTATGAGGAGTGTATGTTTTGTTGTTGTTGCTGTATTTCTGCAAAGTTCATGTTAAACGCAAGAGCATAACTCAATTGGAGGCCAAACGGTTAGGCGGCCGGGTGTTGAAAGTGATAAGTTTCGATAAGGTGGCAATTTGCATGTTGGGTCATTCGAAAACGGGCGGCTTTGTGTCATTTTCTTATGTATTTCACCGCTTCTGAGTATACATTAAGCGTATAAACTGGTTTTTAAGCCGACGAATCTGCCAGCAATAAGAGCACTGGCTATGAGGGATCAAGATATGAGGGCGACTAAATGTGAGAGAGTGTTTTGCTTTGGGAAGGCATCACTGTGAATCAAATACATGATAATGATACGGTGATTCTTCTATGCATTATTTTTTCGAGTTAAATTAATATAGTCGAGCAAAAATACATGATCTTGCTCTATTTGACGTATGAATAGACGCTGTCAGTTTGAATTCCGTCTGAACTGTCAAAATGACAAAAACCGTGTATCTCCGAATATCTCGGGAACAGATTTAAAATGGAATATAATGTTTGATGTACTAAAACAGAAACTTGTCCTTCAACCGAAGCACACACCGTGGAACAACCTTCAATCTTTCATCGGTTTCTTGATGTTAGGAGCCACCCTGTGTCGTACCCATTAGCTAGAGATGCTCACTCGCAATGACAGCTTAGTTGTCCTTGTAGTAGTGAGTCCGCGTTACAGGGATTCACTCACTCATCTCCGGGCGTCGAGACAGTAGAGACGCTAATATTCTTTTAACGTGTTGCGTGTGTATTTTTTATAATATTTGTTAGTAATAAACCAGTCTTGTTATACACCTGGAAACACAAAACTTGATAAAACCTTACTTATAGTCAAGCTACGGCGAGATTCATCCGTATAGAATTAGATTTTATTTCAAAAATGATGTAGATAACTTTGTACTTACGACAAGTTGTTTATTTGTTTAAACTTCTCTCGTCTGCCACACATTGGCTTAAACATTAACAGTAACAGCATTAACAGCAAACATTGCTGAGACTGGGTCATTTGAGCCGTAAATATTGTTTCTGAAGTTGAGTCTTAAGAACTGCGATGTCTAGTAGTAGGTCTGTTTATACTTAAGGTTAGATTTGTTAAAATGCTTGGAGTGTCAATTGTTCCATTTTAAAAGCCGGCGACGACCATAGCTTGCCTATTTCTACGCCTGTTACTGAGACTTTCAAGTCCTGGAAGAAGGCAATTGCGAACGGTAGGGCGGTAAGGTATTACAGTCACGCCAAGGCAGTTGACTTAGGATTAAACCTAAAGTTCGATTAGCGCGTCGGATAATGTCATCGTGGAACTTAACGAAACAGAGTTTGGCGTCTAACAAAATTTCTGAGTCGTGTATTTCACATTTGCGTTCTCGCTCCGCATTCCACAATTGAAGATAAACAAATTTGTTTGCTATTTATTTGTTTGGTAAAGTTTCACACACAACATCTCTTCATTCGACAGTGGACACCTTTACCTAAATCACAGTCAATCTTTAAATCGTTTCACTCATTCTTTAAAATGTTTGTGTAGCTTTGTGTAGCTCAACGATTGAACTAGAAAACTACAATTCCATCAGTAGAAAAGTATTCAACCTAGGACCTAAAACAGAAAAAGGATGCCATGCTGAGAAGATGACATTTTGATAAAGGGTTCAAACGACTCAAAGATTGGCTGAGCATTCTTAACGAATAAACTTAACGAAATAACTATGTGCACTGATAAATAATGGATGAAAAACGCTGTATGTGTTGAACCCATTCTGACCAAATCATTTACTTTAATTATCCAAAAAAGCACTTATAAATTAACTTCAATTTAATTTCTTAATTCCATTAGCTTATCAAGCAACCGAGCGGCGTGTTGCGCGTTCGCGATGATCTCCAAGCAAACTACCTGATTGACAGCATAATTATGATGCTGCTGCCGCGAGAAAAAGAAAGAGAAGCCACAGCAGCAACAACAACAAAAAACGCATGACCTGAAGCAATTGGCACGAGCAGATGGATGCTAATCGGTTGCGTTTAGCATCTCCCTATCGGTTCAAAGGTTTTTGCCCATCAAACGAGCAACTTGGCAATGAAAGAGAAAGTAACCGACTATCGATGCGTTTCTGTGTGTGTTTTTGTGTATGTAGTTAAGTTAAGTGAATAAAACGATTTTAGAGAAAAATATAAATCGCATCGCAGCTTGTTATTACCACACCAAGCCTTTCCTTCGAGCCAGCCAGCTTTTTTTTTGCCGGATTAATTAGGTTAGCGAGTAGTATTGTGAAACACAACCAATCGAAAGCATCGGGAAACTCGCCGACCCGTGGCGGCTATTTATGCATATTTGGCAAAAGCAGCATAATGTGGCACCAATCCGCCAGTAATTGCACACGAAGGGACGCGGGCCCTTCTTTTTGGGCAAGCAAACAAACGAAAAAAAAGGCAGCCACACACACGTCCAACAACCGAACCGGTTATCTAAGACGCGGCTGTAACGATTATGCACCTGATGGTTACCTTCAACTTCACCGACTGCTGAAGCCCGCGAGTGGCTCGCGTGGAGCCCAAATAGTCGGAATAATTAAGTGGTGCTAGCAAATGCAAACACACAGACACACGCATTTCGCAACAAGGGCGACGTGTTTGTTGTGCTCCGATTAGGAGGTTGAAATTTAGTCGTTCTTACATTGTTTTATTGGCTCAGCCATCGTTTTTATTATGATTAGCTCGTAGTTGGGGGCTCCTTTCGGCGTAAAACACGAGCAAGCAACTTGACCATTTTGTAGGGCAATTAATATGGTTGTATTTCTTGTTCCTCGTGGAGTTTGCTGATCATTTGTTGTACATCAGAACCGCCCGATGGATATCGCACGCGGTTAATGATTATTGCAAGGATCATTATGCGTTATGATCAGCGATCACTGCTGCTGCTGCTGCTGCATTCGAAGCTCGCTTCGGTTGCGTAAGTCGGCATGCACGGCGACTTGCCAGCCCCGATTTCCGGGACAATAAATTAAATATTTTATTTCAAACGCATGTTCCATCATTCTAATACCGCTGTCTAACTTCCGCCCCACCGGGGCCCAAGAGAGCGATTAAGGCGGCGGCTTGCATTAGGCTTAAACGGGCCGATTTTACTGCCCACCGATTTCCGTATGAAAATTTACATGATGAACACCATTTCTCACCCGCTATTTTCGCACCGCACTCGGAAGCAACCGTCAGTTCGGTGCTTATCGGGCAAAAATTACAATTGCTCACCTTGCGCGCGTGTGCGTTAATGGGCTCCCGGCGATATGCAGCTGTGGCTGTGAATTGGCGAGCGCGAGAGATCAGTAGCGCATGAGGTGCGTATCGCTCGTTAGAGGCGGAAGTTGTAGGTGTTACTTTCTTCTGTGCGTAAACCGCCCGGGGCAGTGAAAGACTGGCCCGCTGCGAAACGTCACGGTTTCGGCGCTGTTAACACTAGCGGTCCTGTGGGGTGTCATTTGACACTTTTGTTATCTTGAGCTTCGATCGCTCGGTGAACGGTTGGTGATATCGAGAAGCGGCTTTCACTTAAGAATTTCACTCAAAGCTCAAGGATAAAGCATTCAAATCCCACGACTTCTTTGGATTCACCTCACCTAACGGTCATTTTCTTAACGAAATAACTATGTGCACTGATAAATAATGGATGAAAAACGCTGTATGTGTTGAACCCATTCTGACCAAATCATTTACTTTAATTATCCAAAAAAGCACTTATAAATTAACTTCAATTTAATTTCTTAATTCCATTAGCTTATCAAGCAACCGAGCGGCGTGTTGCGCGTTCGCGATGATCTCCAAGCAAACTACCTGATTGACAGCATAATTATGATGCTGCTGCCGCGAGAAAAAGAAAGAGAAGCCACAGCAGCAACAACAACAAAAAACGCATGACCTGAAGCAATTGGCACGAGCAGATGGATGCTAATCGGTTGCGTTTAGCATCTCCCTATCGGTTCAAAGGTTTTTGCCCATCAAACGAGCAACTTGGCAATGAAAGAGAAAGTAACCGACTATCGATGCGTTTCTGTGTGTGTTTTTGTGTAAAAAAAAATCAATTGGTCAAGAAATTAACCTGTCTTTTCGGAGTCAACCGACACAAAATGCGACCATCAGTGGTAACAAGAACAAGTCGGAAAATCCCTAAAATGCTAACCAAAAATTCTTCATTTTATGTGAAAACCTCTTTTCGACAGCTCCAACCGTTGACAAGCGATCAAATTAAAGCTGGAAAAGTGTCAATTGACACCACATTGGACCGTTGGTGTTAAAGGGTTATTTTTCTAACCTACAACTAACGAGCCGAAGCATCGAGAGCAGCGGGAAGTAGCGACGCCGCTCCGGTGAATCACGCTCCGCTCGGTGGTGAAGTATCGTTCGTCGCACGCATACGGGCGTGATCATTAGACCAGCGTTAGGATGGATCGCTGGCGGAGAGCCGAACTCTCGGCGGCAGCGTCTGCCTAGAGATCTAGCGAGAGGCGGCACACACCTCGAGCGAGACGGAGACGTCGTCGGGCTCATGGCTAGTGAAAGTAGTCAAGCCACTTTGTCTTCGGGGTCGGGAAATACAGTATACAGCGTGCGGGCCAGCGTGCAGCCAGCGAATCATCATCAAACGCCAGTGAAACTGGCCGGTACACTCCCGCCGGTAGCGTCCTCAGCGTATGATCCCTAACCTCACCCGGTGTAGGTACGTGTTAAAGTGTATGCGTGCTAAAGCGAACCGTGAAGAGAGAAAGAACAGTCAAGAAGAGCGCCTGCGCCTGCTTTGACGCATAGAGTACACAGCAAGTAGCTCACCGTAGCTGTCACACCGCATCCAACTGTCAATGTATTAACTTTTCTTTCTTCGTTTGCAAGTACTTAGCGTTCCCAGCTGTCATCCCACAACGAGTGTCATACGATGGCACGTAGTAGTACTATGGCAGCCGCTTGCTGCATTGTACTTCTGCTGTGCGTTAATGGGCTCCCGGCGATATGCAGCTGTGGCTGTGAATTGGCGAGCGCGAGAGATCAGTAGCGCATGAGGTGCGTATCGCTCGTTAGAGGCGGAAGTTGTAGGTGTTACTTTCTTCTGTGCGTAAACCGCCCGGGGCAGTGAAAGACTGGCCCGCTGCGAAACGTCACGGTTTCGGCGCTGTTAACACTAGCGGTCCTGTGGGGTGTCATTTGACACTTTTGTTATCTTGAGCTTCGATCGCTCGGTGAACGGTTGGTGATATCGAGAAGCGGCTTTCACTTAAGAATTTCACTCAAAGCTCAAGGATAAAGCATTCAAATCCCACGACTTCTTTGGATTCACCTCACCTAACGGTCATTTTCTTTTCTGCTTTTATTTGCCATTGACCGAGAAGGTTTAAATTTTCTACACCAACCAATTTCCCTTTGCGTCAGCTATTTTGGGTTTGTGATCCGTTTATCACAGGGGAATGAGCCTTTAGAGCCTTTAGAGGTACAAATCTACCTTTATTTGTTTCGTTTCATTAAAAAAAAAGATGAGAACGCGTGAGTTAATAACTTTTGAAGCCCGTATTGCAAGTTTGACAAAATTGGCATAACTATACAAATCGAAAAAAGAAGAAGAAGCATCAAATTAGAAAAAAGAAACATGTTTCAAACTCATCATTTGAAACATGATACGTGTTGATTGACGATTTGTAGTGAATTGTTTTTAATCCAGATATACTTTATGTATTTTCAATCTCTTATATGGAATGTGGAACATAATTATAAAGATTAAAACATACTTAAACTTTATGTTACTGTATTATTTGATGTACTACTTAAAAATATGTGTTTATACTGTCCCTATATGCAGGGCACCAACAATTATCAGATTATGAAGTCACAAACTATACGGATTATAAAGTTAAAATAATTAGTGTTGAAGAGCGGAGCCCAGGTGCGGGATCGAGCGAAGGTTCGATCCCGATTCGCTCGTACTCCTCTTTTTAACAGTAAATTCAAACACTCCGGGCTGGCTTCGGCTTGTGGTGTTCTGGCACTCCGATTTCAATCTCTTATATGGAATGTGGAACATAATTATAAAGATTAAAACATACTTAAACTTTATGTTACTGTATTATTTGATGTACTACTTAAAAATATGTGTTTATACTGTCCCTATATGCAGGGCACCAACAATTATCAGATTATGAAGTCACAAACTATACGGATTATAAAGTTAAAATAATTAGTGTTGAAGAGCGGAGCCCAGGTGCGGGATCGAGCGAAGGTTCGATCCCGATTCGCTCGTACTCCTCTTTTTAACAGTAAATTCAAACACTCCGGGCTGGCTTCGGCTTGTGGTGTTCTGGCACTCCGAGCTCAGGAATAACTTTACCACTCAGACGCTTCCTTTAAACACTTTTTTATTCTTGCTTTCCTCTTCACTTCACTTCTGGATTCGGAGTCTGTTCGTCAACCTCGCTAGCTACGCTTTTTATTGCCGATGATACGAGTTATCAGAGCCTGCTTATTCGATCTGTGTATGTTTCCCGTTTCAGAGCCTCCTTTTTGCAAGTTGCTCAACAGCTTTATTGGCGCTGAGTAACTGAGTAAGTAAAAAAAATCCGTTGACAAGCGATCAAATTAAAGCTGGAAAAGTGTCAATTGACACCACATTGGACCGTTGGTGTTAAAGGGTTATTTTTCTAACCTACAACTAACGAGCCGAAGCATCGAGAGCAGCGGGAAGTAGCGACGCCGCTCCGGTGAATCACGCTCCGCTCGGTGGTGAGGTATCGTTCGTCGCACGCATACGGGCGTGATCATTAGACTAGCGTTAGGATGGATCGCTGGCGGAGAGCCGAACTCTCGGCGGCAGCGTCTGCCTAGAGATCTAGCGAGAGGCGGCACACACCTCGAGCGAGACGGAGACGTCGTCGGGCTCATGGCTAGTGAAAGTAGTCAAGCCACTTTGTCTTCGGGGTCGGGAAATACAGTATACAGCGTGCGGGCCAGCGTGCAGCCAGCGAATCATCATCAAACGCCAGTGAAACTGGCCGGTACACTCCCGCCGGTAGCGTCCTCAGCGTATGATCCCTAACCTCACCCGGTGTAGGTACGTGTTAAAGTGTATGCGTGCTAAAGCGAACCGTGAAGAGAGAAAGAACAGTCAAGAAGAGCGCCTGCGCCTGCTTTGACGCATAGAGTACACAGCAAGTAGCTCACCGTAGCTGTCACACCGCATCCAACTGTCAATGTATTAACTTTTCTTTCTTTGTTTGCAAGTACTTAGCGTTCCCAACTGTCATCCCACAACGAGTGTCATACGATGGCACGTAGCAGTGCAATGGCAGCCGCTTGCTGCATTGTACTTCTGCTGCTGACGATCATCCCGACCGCCCAACCGTACGATCCAACCGACAAGGAGATCCCGAACATCGTGCCCCCGAAGGGCACGTTCGAGGCGTTCTACCCGCGGGAGATGTACGGTGTACGGAATGGAAACTCCAGGCCGGCGCATGGCCACGGCAGCTTCTACGCACACCGCAATCCGGCACTGCTTTTTGCAAGTTGCTCAACAGCTTTATTGGCGCTGAGTAACTGAGTAAGTAAAAAAAAATCAATTGGTCAAGAAATTAACCTGTCTTTTCGGAGTCAACCGACACAAAATGCGACCATCAGTGGTAACAAGAACAAGTCGGAAAATCCCTAAAATGCTAACCAAAAATTCTTCATTTTATGTGAAAACCTCTTTTCGACAGCTCCAACCGTTGACAAGCGATCAAATTAAAGCTGGAAAAGTGTCAATTGACACCACATTGGACCGTTGGTGTTAAAGGGTTATTTTTATAACCTACAACTAACGATCCGAAGCATCGAGAGCAGCGGGAAGTGGCGACGCCGCTCCGGTGAATCACGCTCCGCTCGGTGGTGAAGTATCGTTCGTCGCACGCATACGGGCGTGATCATTAGACCAGCGTTAGGATGGATCGCTGGCGGAGAGCCGAACTCTCGGCGGCAGCGTCTGCCTAGAGATCTAGCGAGAGGCGGCACACACCTCGAGCGAGACGGAGACGTCGTCGGGCTCATGGCTAGTGAAAGTAGTCAAGCCACTTTGTCTTCGGGGTCGGGAAATACAGTATACAGCGTGCGGGCCAGCGTGCAGCCAGCGAATCATCATCAAACGCCAGTGAAACTGGCCGGTACACTCCCGCCGGTAGCGTCCTCAGCGTATGATCCCTAACCTCACCCGGTGTAGGTACGTGTTAAAGTGTATGCGTGCTAAAGCGAACCGTGAAGAGAGAAAGAACAGTCAAGAAGAGCGCCTGCGCCTGCTTTGACGCATAGAGTACACAGCAAGTAGCTCACCGCAGCTGTCACACCGCATCCAACTGTCAATGTACTAACATTTCTTTCTTCGTTTGCAAGTACTTAGCGTTCCCAGCTGTCATCCCACAACGAGTGTCATACGATGGCACGTAGCAGTGCAATGGCAGCCGCTTGCTGCATTGTACTTCTGCTGCTGACGATCATCCCGACCGCCCAACCGTACGATCCAACCGACAAGGAGATACCGAACATCGTGCCCCCGAAGGGCACGTTCGAGGCGTTCTACCCGCGGGAGATGTACGGTGTACGGAATGGAAACTCCAGGCCGGCGCATGGCCACGGCAGCTTCTACGCACACCGCAATCCGGCACTGGTCGATGTGCGCAATGCGGCCGCCTACGGATTTCGGTTCGACGGGAAGCGTCGGTTCAACTTTGATTAGATCGCCCACTGTCCCATGTACTCCCGACTTTGCATGTTCTTCTTCTACCTTACAATAAAAAAAAAACATTAGCAAACGATTCGGAGGTAGCTCGGCATCAGATATCTCTCTTCCGAAACAGCTCGTTAAGTTTAGAAAACGTTCCTTTCGTTTGCGTTCTTGAGGTTTCGTTCTAATGATACCCTGGAGTGAAACAATCACGAACATCGAAGACCACCGAGCGGTAGCGTCGGCGCACCATTTATCATTCCGAATCCGGATGCGCTGGTCAGTGCCGTGGGCCCGTGCCCGTCGTCCAATTGACAGATATCCGTCAACGAACGATGATGGATGAGCGTGCTGTTCTTCAATTAATGAGCTGGCGGGCCGACACAAATCGATTACGGCGCGGTCGATGATTGATTCAGCAGACGCCACGCAGCCACGTGAAAGTGAGGATGATCGCCTCGGCGCATGATCGCCCAACGGCGGAATTGGGCCAATGGAGAACGAGAACATGGTTAAGATTTGGGTCGTGCCTGGAAATGATAGACACGAGGGTCAAGTTTTGGTGGGATGTCCTGTCGATCGGATGATTGATTCTTGCTGCACTCTGTTACGGCTAGAACCTAGAAGGTCGGAGAGTACGGTAGGTCAGCGTTCCAATAAGAACCAGTTGGGAGAGAAAGAAACCAGTCACAGTATGCCTATAAGTTAATTGATTTATTCGTGGGCCTTCTCTATTCGTTAATCAGTCAATTCTAGGTCAATTATAAATAGCTGCATGTACGTAACATTCGGTTTCGATCTGTCTTTCTTTTGTGTTCGTTCTGTTTCGTAACTTTTCTGCCGCCTACTTCCTTAACACGCACATGCACACACACACACGCACACCCATAGCTTCAACGTGAAACAAACATTCAAAAATAAATAGCACAACAGAACATTCATTCGAACCATGGCTAGCGCCGAGGGTCGCTAGCTTTTCGGCTGTTCGACACACCGACCGCTATTCACTTTTCACTTTCACCGCCACTCGGCACGACCACTTCCGAGTCGGTGGTGGTCGCCTCGTCTAACCGCTTGTCCGCGACCTCCGCGTGACTCTGCACGTTGACCGCGATCGGGCACATGCAGGGCACGAACTGCACCTGGGGCGTGTGCGGTGCTGTGGCCGGCAGGCTGGACAGATACTGCACCTGGTCCATGGTGAAGTACGGGTACTTGCTCGGATGCTGCTGACCGTAGAATCCAGCACCGGACGGGAGACCCTGGGCGCTTGGGCTGGGCACTTCACTCTGCGGTGGAGT
>KZ071633.1:117381-131951 GCA_002091845.1 Anopheles cracens | reverse complement strand
GTGATGAATATTCTGCAGTGAAACAAGGAAGAAGGTATCATACCAACTTACCACATTGGGGAGGACGCCAAAAACCCACCATCCTTCAGATCCGCCAGCGCGTTCCAGAGTCCTCGCCTAAAAGTAGCCATGCAAAGGTTGTAGTGATTGGAAAAACGCACTGTAACGGAATAATGAAAGAGCAAATAACAGAATTTTTCATCCATTCTAGAACAGTTCCCAGAGTTACATGAATGTTGGAATGTTCTTTATATCGTTAGACATGCGAACATAGTTGGGCCTAGGATCCACACCGTCCTCGTCCTGTCGACCTCGAGTCGCCTACCGTTACTCAAAACTGTCCACTCAAGATTCCACAGACTAGTTTTTACGCATTTAACCGTATCGAAGCAGAAATCGAAGCAGTAATTGGCACATTAACAACCTGCACTGTCTACAAACAACACTAGTAAAATTTACATGGGTCCATCAGCCAAAGCCAAATAATACGTTGTCTAGTTTCACACGCTCCTTAGCCAATTGATTAATTTAATAAGTCATTGTTTCTTTCACACTACTCTTCACATGTGTTTCTTCATGTAAACAGTAAAATAGACTCAGGGGGGGGCGGTGGATGTGTGCAGTGGAAAAAACGGTGTTCGAGGTGCTGATATTCTAGCGGGGGGATGCAGCAGCAGCAGCTTGCGCCCCTTGCCTGCTCTATTCCCTTTCAAACACCAATACACAAGCACACACTCGCACACAGTCACACACAAGGTGAAAACGCAATGGAATATTCGATAATCGCTGACCGAAGGGATTGTGGAATGTGGAATTGGAAGCAGACTTCCATTGAGTAGTGTATGTGTGTGTGACACTGTGTGTGTACATGTGTCGCTTTCTGTAGTACGCGCTACTACGCGCGATACCCTGAATCGGATTGCATTAAAATTGTCGTACCCGAGCAAACTCCCGTTGCCATTCCCCCCCCCCCCCCCCCCCCCCCCCCGAACGACGAGTTCGAGGATCTGGATGAGATTATCGCGCGGCACATCACACCGATGGCGATCTACGTGCGCGACCTGCTCAACTACAAGTACTACCGGGACACGGACGGTGGTTCCCGGGAGCGGGCGGAAGAGATCATCAAGGCGGAGAAGGCGAAGAACCCGAACAAGATCCACTACATCGTGTCGGTGTCGAAGACGTACCCGGGCCGCTTTCTTCTCTCATACCTGCCGCGCAACAAGTTCCGGCACGAGTACGTGACGGTGACCCCGGACGGGTACCGGTTCCGGCACCAGACGTTCGATCGAGGAGATCCTGTGTCTGCGATACCACACGCTCCAGGAGCAGCTCTCCAAGGACGAGCTGCTGGAGAACATTCAGTTGGAGTTTATCAACCGCACGAATGAGGTGGGCGTGGACGTGAACCTGGCGGTGCAGAATCCGCTCACGGCGAACCTGGTGCAGTTCATCTGCGGGCTGGGTCCGAGGAAGGGTGCATCGCTGCTGAAGACGCTGAAGCAGTCGAACGCGCGGCTCGAGAACCGCACGCAGCTCGTGACGACCTGCCACATGGGCCCGAAGGTGTTCATCAACTGTTCCGGGTTCATCAAGATCGACACAAACTCGCTCGGCGACAGTACGGAGACGTACGTGGAGGTGCTGGATGGGTCGCGCGTCCACCCGGAAACGTACGAGTGGGCCCGCAAGATGGCGGTCGATGCGCTCGAGTACGACGACGAGGAGGCGAATCCTGCGGGGGCGCTGGAGGAGATCCTGGAGGCACCGGAGCGGCTAAAGGACCTCGATCTGGACGCTTTCGCGATCGAGCTGGAGCGGCAGGGATTCGGCAACAAGAGCATAACGCTGTATGACATCCGGGCGGAGCTGAACTCGCGCTACAAGGACCTCCGGACGCCGTTCCGCACGGTGACGGCAGAGGAGCTGTTCGATTACCTCACGAAGGAGACGCCGGAGTCGCTGTACGTCGGCAAGATGATGTTGGCGACGGTGTCCGGGTTCACGTACCGGAAACCGCAGGGCGAGCAGCTCGACCAGGCCAACCCGGTGCGAAACGACGAGACCGGCTTCTGGCAGTGTCCGTTCTGCATGAAGACCGAGTTCCCGGAGCTGTCGGAGGTGTGGAACCACTTCGACGCGGGCGAGTGCCCGGGGCAGGCGACCGGTGTGCGCGTCCGCTTCGACAACGGGCTGAACGGGTTCATCCACATCAAGAATCTGTCCGACAAGCACGTGAAGAATCCGGAGGAGCGGGTACAGATCGGACAGACGGTGCACGTACGGGTGACGAAGATCGATATCGAGCGCTTCTCGCTCGAGTGCTCGTCGAAGAGTTCGGATCTGTGCGACCGGAAGCAGGAGTGGCGACCGCGCCGCGACGCGTGCTACGATCAGGAGACGGAGGAGGCCGACTCGCGGAAGGAGGCGGACGCGAAGAAGCAGCAAGCCCGACAGCAGTACGTGAAGCGGGTCATTGTGCACCCGTCGTTCCACAACATCTCGTACACGGAAGCGCTCAAGCTGCTGGAGGGCTACGATCAGGGCGACGTGATCTTCGCTGAAGGGGACCGCCGATTTCAAGGAGTACCCGGCACTGCTCCGGCAGGCCATCTCCGTGGCGCGCCGCGTGCAGGATCCGCTGGTGGAGTTTTCGCAGCTGTGCAATGCGGACGAGGAGATCCTGTGTCTGCGATACCACACGCTCCAGGAGCAGCTCTCCAAGGACGAGCTGCTGGAGAACATTCAGTTGGAGTTTATCAACCGCACGAATGAGGTGGGCGTGGACGTGAACCTGGCGGTGCAGAATCCGCTCACGGCGAACCTGGTGCAGTTCATCTGCGGGCTGGGTCCGAGGAAGGGTGCATCGCTGCTGAAGACGCTGAAGCAGTCGAACGCGCGGCTCGAGAACCGCACGCAGCTCGTGACGACCTGCCACATGGGCCCGAAGGTGTTCATCAACTGTTCCGGGTTCATCAAGATCGACACAAACTCGCTCGGCGACAGTACGGAGACGTACGTGGAGGTGCTGGATGGGTCGCGCGTCCACCCGGAAACGTACGAGTGGGCCCGCAAGATGGCGGTCGATGCGCTCGAGTACGACGACGAGGAGGCGAATCCTGCGGGGGCGCTGGAGGAGATCCTGGAGGCACCGGAGCGGCTAAAGGACCTCGATCTGGACGCTTTCGCGATCGAGCTGGAGCGGCAGGGATTCGGCAACAAGAGCATAACGCTGTATGACATCCGGGCGGAGCTGAACTCGCGCTACAAGGACCTCCGGACGCCGTTCCGCACGGTGACGGCAGAGGAGCTGTTCGATTACCTCACGAAGGAGACGCCGGAGTCGCTGTACGTCGGCAAGATGATGTTGGCGACGGTGTCCGGGTTCACGTACCGGAAACCGCAGGGCGAGCAGCTCGACCAGGCCAACCCGGTGCGAAACGACGAGACCGGCTTCTGGCAGTGTCCGTTCTGCATGAAGACCGAGTTCCCGGAGCTGTCGGAGGTGTGGAACCACTTCGACGCGGGCGAGTGCCCGGGGCAAGCCGGTGCGCGACCTGACCGGCGACCAGTATCTGAAGCTGCAGATGGCGCAGGAGGATAAGCTGCTCACGATGGAGCTGGTGGACCGGATCGAAGGCAACACGTCGGGCGATTTCCTGGAGGAGCTGAAGGCGCTCTACCACCGCGACGAGTTTGCGAAGAACGTGCAGGAGTGGAACCGGTTGCGGGCGGAGTGTGTCGTGCTGGCGGTGAACCGGATGGTGCTGCCGGACCTGAAGCGCGAGCTGCACAACACGCTGCTGGCGGAGGCGAAGGACGCGGTGCTGCGCGTCTGCTGCCGCAAGCTGTACAACTGGATCAAGGTGGCACCGTACCGGCCACCGGGGCCCGACTACGACGATTACGAATGGGAAACGACGCGCGGCGTGCGCGTGATGGGGGTGGCGTACGTGCCGGACTACACGCAGTCCGCGTTCGGTGCGATCATCGCCCCGGACGGGGAGGTAACGGACTACCTGAGGATACCGCACCTGCTGAAGAAGCGAAATGCGTACCGCGAGTCGGAGAAGCAGTGCAAGGAGACGGATTTGAAGACGATCACAAACTTTATCCGGGCGAAGAAACCGCACGTGATCGTGATCGGGGGCGAGTCGAAGGATGCGCTGATGGTGCAGCAGGACTTCGTGGAATGCGTAAAGCACTTGCAGGAGGAGGAACAGTTTCCGGCGATCGCGGTCGAGATCGTGGACAACGAGCTGGCGAAGGTGTACGCGAATTCGCTGAAGGGGACCGCCGATTTCAAGGAGTACCCGGCACTGCTCCGGCAGGCCATCTCCGTGGCGCGCCGCGTGCAGGATGCCGACGAAGAAGGGCGCGAAAGAGATCGACGAAACGCACCCGTGCTACACGATGAAGTACTTGAAGGAGAAGCCGGTGCGCGACCTGACCGGCGACCAGTATCTGAAGCTGCAGATGGCGCAGGAGGATAAGCTGCTCACGATGGAGCTGGTGGACCGGATCGAAGGCAACACGTCGGGCGATTTCCTGGAGGAGCTGAAGGCGCTCTACCACCGCGACGAGTTTGCGAAGAACGTGCAGGAGTGGAACCGGTTGCGGGCGGAGTGTGTCGTGCTGGCGGTGAACCGGATGGTGCTGCCGGACCTGAAGCGCGAGCTGCACAACACGCTGCTGGCGGAGGCGAAGGACGCGGTGCTGCGCGTCTGCTGCCGCAAGCTGTACAACTGGATCAAGGTGGCACCGTACCGGCCACCGGGGCCCGACTACGACGATTACGAATGGGAAACGACGCGCGGCGTGCGCGTGATGGGGGTGGCGTACGTGCCGGACTACACGCAGTCCGCGTTCGGTGCGATCATCGCCCCGGACGGGGAGGTAACGGACTACCTGCGGATACCGCACCTGCTGAAGAAGCGAAATGCGTACCGCGAGTCGGAGAAGCAGTGCAAGGAGACGGATTTGAAGACGATCACAAACTTTATCCGGGCGAAGAAACCGCACGTGATCGTGATCGGGGGCGAGTCGAAGGATGCGCTGATGGTGCAGCAGGACTTCGTGGAATGCGTAAAGCACTTTGCGTGCCGTGCAATCGCCCGAGGAGCTGAAGGACGTGCATCTGCACTTTCTGCTCTACTACGCGCACGAGCTCGGCGCGATGAAGGCGCGACTCAAGGAGAAGTCACGCCAGCACACCACCGTACGCCAGCCGCGGGCGACACAGAAGAAGAAGAAAACGCGCCTGGTGAAGAGGAAGGTGATTCGGGAGCGAGCGGAAGGCGAGGAGAACGGTGACGAGGAGGACGAGGAGGAAGAGATTGAAGAAGAGGTGGAGGAGGAGGAAGAAGACGAGGAGGAGGAGGAACAGCCGCAGCCGGAGGTGGCGGACGAAGACCTGGTAGACGGAAAACCGAATCAGATGAAGCTGAACGTGGACGTCGGACCGTACGCGATCTGCCGGAAGCGGGGACTGACGGGGTTGACGAAGCGGTTCGGCCTGACGCCGGAACAGTACGCGGAGAACGTCCGGGACAGCTACCAGCGGCACGAGGTCGAGCAGGAGGCGAAGGAACCACTCGAGGTGGCGAAGGAGTACCTCGGCACGACGTTCGAGTCGCCCGAGGAGGTCCTGCAGGGTGGCGTCTTCATGGTGGCGCGGCAGCTCGCCCGCGAACCGCTGTTCCGGAAGTGCATCCGGTACCTGCCGCGCAACAAGTTCCGGCACGAGTACGTGACGGTGACCCCGGACGGGTACCGGTTCCGGCACCAGACGTTCGATTCTGTCAACTCGCTGCTGAAGTGGTTCAAGGAGCACTTCCGCGATCCGATCCCGATCGAAACGCCGAAGAGTACGCCGAAAGTCGGTGGGATGTCGACGCGAACGCCGTACGGCAGTACGCCCAAGTTCAGCGACATTAACAGTAAGTGTTGGGACTCTGGGGGAAGAAGGGCTGTGGTGGTCAAGCGAGTGGCGATATTTAACGGCTTTTCTTTCACTTACTTCTTCCCTCTCCTCAATGCAGGTGAAACGATCGAATCGGTTGCGAAGAATATGCCGTCGCATATGCTCAACTCGCTGTCGGCTGCGGCCCACCATACGCCGCACTATTCCTACACACCGCTCGAGTACGGTTCCAGCAATTTCGTCACTACGGTAAGTGCTGATTCGAAGGATTTTTTTCATACAGGGTGGAACACAAGGAAGCATTCTACGGTCTGAAAATGAACGCACGTAGATTTCAGGACATTCATGAGCGGTTCGGTCACAAACAAACGGTTACTCACCCTGAAAACAAACTGTAACGCTGGAACTCAACTTCAGTTTTTGAGTACTTAATTTCGAGCCATTTCTATTTATTTTTAACAGTGCACAAATGCACTGGTCCACATTTTTGTTCTCAGGGTATTGCCTCCATGTTTTTTTGGCGTTACACTAGGCTTATTCGGTTCTATCCTGTTATATGTGGTGCTGTAAGCTAGTGCATGCTGTTTGTAATGAGCGGCAAGACTCCTTCGTCTTTGGTGTTGATTTTCACAGCGTACGTTTCAGGCCCATCTCGAAATGTCTAAATCCGTTAACAGTGACAATAGAATCATAAAAAAGGAAAGTAATATGTGGAACACGCAGGCAAATGATTAGAATCAAAGGACGAAACCATTGGTGCTGGCAAAGATATAGTTAGGCATCACATACTTCATTGCACCGGACGGGATGCGGCAGCGAATGCTTTTGGGACAATTTTCCTACAGGAGAGTAGAGTGCCGCCCTTCCAACGTGTGGTAAGAGAAAGCTCCCAAACCACTGGGGTACCGCGATGCAGACGACAATGACGATGGCGGATGACGATGGTGGCGAGATGGTTGATGTGAGAATTGTGCTCGTATGTAGTAATAACTTTAAGAATTCAAAACCCCTCCTAGCTCTTTAAGATGACGGTCTCCGTAATAAAATAAAAACAAAACATATAGACATTTTTTAAACGCCACAAAAACCTCTTTTGTATTCATCTGTTTTTTTTTTAGTACAGCGTCGCACGTGGAGTCTTTTAGTACGTACACGTCGTTCCGGACGACTTCACCGGTCCCCGTTTGCGGGTTCTGACTTTCGAGCCTTTCTTCCGTGTGTTTCGTCGTCCGCGTGACGACCCAAGTTCGTGTGCGTGTGTGTGTGTGTGTGTGTGTGTTTCGCCCCCGGTTTGGGACTTGACATTGGCGGTCTCGCGATCATGCGGTCGGCGCGTGCTACACCCTCGACGGTACGCGGCTGGTGAAACGACGGGCAAAAACAACCGAAAAAATACAAAATACGAACCGAGCCTTCACACCGCGCGCACTCCGCGCTCACCCGGGCCCTCGTACGCGGAGAACCGGAATGCCGCGGGTGGTGGACACTTGCGTGCGGTGCTTAATGTGATGAGACCCAGATCCGCTGGCGAAACCGCTTCGAACCGGATCGCGAGGAAAAAGGCGGCACCGGTTTCGCGGGATCAATGCGTTCGGCCGATACATAAAACTGTCGGTTTTATGTATTTTTGCTTTTTTTCTTTCTCGCTCGACATCTCGCAGCTTACTTTTTGTTTTTGCTTGTTTGCGACTGCTTCCTCCAGCAGAAGAAGAACAGTTCTTGGTTGTTGTCTTCTTCGTTTCGCTGCTTCGATTTCGGTTTCAGTTCCCGTGTGTTTGCGCGCTTGCGTGCGTGCGTGCGTGTGTGTCTAGTTTTGTTTGTTTTATCGCGCGGCTGGCTTGGAGTGCGAAATTTGGAGCTGGCTTCAACAAATTTCCACTTATGCATTTTAATGCGCCCGTGCGTTTGTGTGTGAATATCGTTTTGGAGGTAGCGAACGACGAAGCGAGAAGAAATTGAAACTCCCACGAGGTGGAACCTTTCTGCACACTGCAGTTTTTGGACTTTGGAACCGACGGTTTTGTCGTTTTTTCCCCTGGTTTTCTTTGTCTTTATGATGAGAGTTTGCAATAAAAAAAACACGTGGTTTGCCTGGGAGGATTATGTAAGGAGCTTTCTTAGCTCATCATTAAAATGAAATTGATCCGTTCTACTATCATTACATCTTCTATTAGTGAGCGGACGCACATGTAGACGAAGTTTAGAATTCTTACCGCACACGGGTCACGTTGTGAGAGTTAGGCTTTTTTCTCTGTTGTTTTCGAAAGTATGGAGATTATTTTTTTTTATGAAATCCATTAAATTATTCATATCCTGAGTAAGACTGTGCATAATCGGTGAGTGTCGAAGGTTTTTTCGTTGTTGTTGGTGGTGAAGTGCGTCGGATGTACAACGTTTCAACGAAACGGAGTAGACAGAAAACGCTTCGGTTCCGAACTGGGAAAGAAATCCGGGCTAAGAGCTGGTTGGAGCATAAATCGAAAGGAACACCTAGAGCAGGTTGCGACAGACACCCGGCCAAAAGATGAAGCTGAAATGCAGCAGTGTATTAATCCCCGTCTTGCACATGACGGACGAGGATTGAAACGAGACACGGAGGATGATTTCACATGCTGTACCTATTGCATCATCTGTTTTTGTGTTTTCCAAAAGGAAGCTTTCATAAACCTAGCGCGGACCGGTTATGCAAAGAGATGCCCCGACCCCCCCACTGATGGAAAAGTGTTTTCTTTCTAGAATATAGCAAGGTGAACGATTGGTTTACGAATTCTGATGACCTCGCTGATGTGGCGTGGTTCCTTTTTTGTGGTTGTTTCTGGTGTCAGTCAACTGTGGTATAAGCTGGCTAGTTCGTATCGAGCCCACCTATAAGGCTATTGAGAGCTCACTGCAACGAGTCATCGCTATTCGATTCCAGAGATAAGAGCACTCTGCATGTTGTACGCTGATTCTGGATAATAAATCATTACCTGTGCGACAATGTTAGAATAGCTTGTTCGCAGTGATGATCTCATCGTTTTGTATTATGCCAGCGGATCATGGTAGCTGTTTATGTGATATGTAAATTTCGAAGCTTGATCTGCCGATGATCTAGTACTAGACTAAAATCTGAAATTCGACTGGTGAGAGCTCCGGATAATATTCGGCGATGTTTACGTCGTGCGGTCGTTTGGTCCTGCCGGACATGCCAGTTCCAGCCCGTGTGTGCTCTGTGCTCTGTAAGGAGTGAGGGATTCAAGGAGTAAAATGTACGACCGTTGACTACGATCACGTAATCCGCTGTTGGCGTTGGCCGTGTGATTCCGAAAGAAAGCCCGACATGGCGGAAAACAGTCCGCTAGTGCAGAGCCGTGAGTGATGTGCTGTGCAAACAACCATTTGGAGTCCACTTTATCCTCACGGTGGCATCTAGTAGTCGCTGCTTTCATACGGCCTCCTTCGTTCCGTTTGCGGAGGAGCAATTTTTTCCAAGATGGCTCTCAGAAACTGGTTCCAAATCGCACACGCTCGCGACGCGTGACTACGTGGAGCTGAACACGGCCAACGCTTTCCGGTTTCGGTTCCCGTTTTGCGTCAACAAGTCGCGCAAGCCAACGTGTTCGCAGTTCGGAACCGATCGATACGGTGATCGCAGTGCTGCTGGCTATCGGCCGGGAATGGGCCGCCAGTGGGAGATCCAGCAACGACGACCGCACGACGATCCACTGCCGCTCGCTCTGACAGTTTCTTTCCCGCGTAAATGGCCTTTCGCCGTGCTTACCCAAACGTGTCTCACCCACTCGTTCGCAGGCTCATCAACAACTTGAACAACCGCAAGGGTAGCCGTACGGGAAACTCCGGCAACCATCTCGAGTTCCAGGTGCTCACCCAGATCCAGTACGTACCCTGAGAGCGGTAACGCCCGGCAACCTTTTGTATCAGAATGCAGGACCGTTCGAGCACGATGGCACGGCAGAACCAGCAGTCGGCCTACGCCAAGGCCCCGGCTGGCGGAAACGTGAAGAAGAGCACCGGCTACAGTCCAACCTCGCAGACGAAGACCGCCGGCAGTGGCAACGCCGGCGGTAGCTGGGGGCCGCACTTCAAAAATCGGGATCACTTCGTCAGCATGCACTTCTCGTGAATATCGCATGCGTAGCGCGCGCGTTTTTTTTCGATTCGCAGTTTCAGGACGTGGTAACGGCGGTGGAAGCGCATGGCGTTCGTCTCTCTCTCTCTCCCACACACACAGACCGTCCGCGGAACCGGACCGCCTAGAAGCCGCGTACCCGTACCGAGCGGTTCCGAGCCGTTTTCTACACACGGGCCGTATAAAAGCAAACGCACAGCGCACGGTCCGATCAGTAGTCACCGAAGTCGGTTCGTGTTGGGCATCCTCTCCGCAAAATTGGTTGCATGTTTTTGATTCACCCCCAAGGAATATAAAAATAAATTGGTGTCAATGTTAATAGTTAAACCAGACTCAACGCTCAAGTTTCTGCCATCCGTAAGGTAAATAAACTGCCGCTGTGATCGCAAACCGGGAAACGGAAACGGAAAGGGCGGTGGTGTCGTGCGGTCGTTTGGTCCTGCCGGACATGCCAGTTCCAGCCCGTGTGTGCTCTGTGCTCTGTAAGGAGTGAGGGATTCAAGGAGTAAAATGTACGACCGTTGACTACGATCACGTAATCCGCTGTTGGCGTTGGCCGTGTGATTCCGAAAGAAAGCCCGACATGGCGGAAAACAGTCCGCTAGTGCAGAGCCGTGAGTGATGTGCTGTGCAAACAACCATTTGGAGTCCACTTTATCCTCACGGTGGCATCTAGTAGTCGCTGCTTTCATACGGCCTCCTTCGTTCCGTTTGCGGAGGAGCAATTTTTTCCAAGATGGCTCTCAGAAACTGGTTCCAAATCGCACACGCTCGCGACGCGTGACTACGTGGAGCTGAACACGGCCAACGCTTTCCGGTTTCGGTTCCCGTTTTGCGTCAACAAGTCGCGCAAGCCAACGTGTTCGCAGTTCGGAACCGATCGATACGGTGATCGCAGTGCTGCTGGCTATCGGCCGGGAATGGGCCGCGTCGGCTACCCCCTGTGCTGGATGTTGATGAATTCAGCACCGCGGTAGAAACACGTTCGTCGAACAGGGAACCAGTTTTTTTCGATTCGCAGTTTCAGGACGTGGTAACGGCGGTGGAAGCGCATGGCGTTCGTCTCTCTCTCTCTCCCACACACACAGACCGTCCGCGGAACCGGACCGCCTAGAAGCCGCGTACCCGTACCGAGCGGTTCCGAGCCGTTTTCTACACACGGGCCGTATAAAAGCAAACGCACAGTGTTTCGCCCCCGGTTTGGGACTTGACATTGGCGGTCTCGCGATCATGCGGTCGGCGCGTGCTACACCCTCGACGGTACGCGGCTGGTGAAACGACGGGCAAAAACAACCGAAAAAATACAAAATACGAACCGAGCCTTCACACCGCGCGCACTCCGCGCTCACCCGGGCCCTCGTACGCGGAGAACCGGAATGCCGCGGGTGGTGGACACTTGCGTGCGGTGCTTAATGTGATGAGACCCAGATCCGCTGGCGAAACCGCTTCGAACCGGATCGCGAGGAAAAAGGCGGCACCGGTTTCGCGGGATCAATGCGTTCGGCCGATACATAAAACTGTCGGTTTTATGTATTTTTGCTTTTTTTCTTTCTCGCTCGACATCTCGCAGCTTACTTTTTGTTTTTGCTTGTTTGCGACTGCTTCCTCCAGCAGAAGAATAACAGTTCTTGGTTGTTTTCTTCTTCGTTTCGCTGCTTCGATTTCGGTTTCAGTTCCCGTGTGTTTGCGCGCTTGCGTGCGTGCGTGCGTGTGTTTCTAGTTTTGTTTGTTTTATCGCGCGGCTGGCTTGGAGTGCGAAATTTGGAGCTGGCTTCAACAAATTTCCACTTATGCATTTTAATGCGCCCGTGCGTTTGTGTGTGAATATCGTTTTGGAGGTAGCGAACGACGAAGCGAGAAGAAATTGAAACTCCCACGAGGTGGAACCTTTCTGCACACTGCAGTTTTTGGACTTTGGAACCGACGGTTTTGTCGTTTTTTTCCCCTGGTTTTCTTTGTCTCCATGATGAGAGTTTGCAATAAAAAAACACGTGGTTTGCCTGGGAGGATTATGTAAGGAACTTTCTTAGCTCCTCATTATAATGTAATTGATCCGTTCTACTATCATTACATCTTCTATTAGTGAGCGGACGCACATGTAGACGAAGTTTAGAATTCTTACCGCACAGGCGACCGGGCAGGTTTGCTGGAATTTCCCTTGAATTCCCACTGACTGGCGCTTGTTTGACCAGACGCTTGATTATGCATACGACATGGTGGCTAGATTTGCAACTACGCCACCAATATGCTAATGCTAATTGAAGAATACGTACCTGGTAGTTAGTAATCTTTAGAGTACTGTTTTTGGAATAGTTACAAAACATTTGGACAGTGAAAAAGAAGGTTTTTGAAAGGTTCTTGCCTGTCTGAATCAAATGAAAAGATGTTCTTCGCCAGTAAAAGACTCTACAGCTAGCTCTCTAGCTAAGACTCTAGATAGCCTCTAAGGCAAACCTCAATTTAGCCACATTATCTAATGGCGCGCGAAAAACAGGAACCATCTTCGTTCTAGACTGTTCTCGCTCCCGCAAGAACTACCCGCGCATATCCTGGCGATATCCCAAACCCTCAATAGGGCATGGCACGGTACAGAAGCGGAGCAAACTACCATGACCATACACACTTCTTGCGACGCCCAGCCGGTGGCAGAAATCAAAATAGTGCACGGCTAGATCCCTAGAGCCGATCGGCTTACGTTTGGTCGGCTACCCCCTGTGCTGGATGTTGATGAATTCAGCACCGCGGTAGAAACACGTTCGTCGAACAGGGAACCAGTTTTTTTGTTTTCCAAAAGGAAGCTTTCATAAACCTAGCGCGGACCGGTTATGCAAAGAGATGCCCCGACCCCCCCACTGATGGAAAAGTGTTTTCTTTCTAGAATATAGCAAGGTGAACGATTGGTTTACGAATTCTGATGACCTCGCTGATGTGGCGTGGTTCCTTTTTTGTGGTTGTTTCTGGTGTCAGTCAACTGTGGTATAAGCTGGCTAGTTCGTATCGAGCCCACCTATAAGGCTATTGAGAGCTCACTGCAACGAGTCATCGCTATTCGATTCCAGAGATAAGAGCACTCTGCATGTTGTACGCTGATTCTGGATAATAAATCATTACCTGTGCGACAATGTTAGAATAGCTTGTTCGCAGTGATGATCTCATCGTTTTGTATTATGCCAGCGGATCATGGTAGCTGTTTATGTGATATGTAAATTTCGAAGCTTGATCTGCCGATGATCTAGTACTAGACTAAAATCTGAAATTCGACTGGTGAGAGCTCCGGATAATATTCGGCGATGTTTACGAATGGAGTAGAAATGGATTTGGATGATATCGAATGGATGGAGCATTTTTTCGGTGAAGTGATGAAGTGATACTGACAAGGATGAAGACTGTAGAACACAAGATAACTAAAAAAACAACTTTGTTTTATGGGATGCGTTCGAACAGTGCAGGATGAGGCGGTCATTTGATCCCCGTGTGTAACGTATACCCATATGCATCATATGATCCCGGTGTGTAACGTCACAATATATCTTGTAGGTTCAAATATAAATTTAGCTGCTCCCTCTTGCGCAGGTTTGAATACCTTACTACAGATAAACTGGAATGGAAGGTATATCTATATACGTGGTTCAACCAACGAAAGAGTACTAAGCGACCAGCATAGGCTGTTTGTTAAATACGGCTCTACTTAGTATCGCCTTGGTTGCGTTGACGGTCTTCACATGACAAGGCAAATGCCAATATTTTATTACCATTACCGGCTGCACCAGAGGCACCATCGTATCCTGATCAACTTGATCCAGTCTCAGCCATCCAAGCTTCGCCACCGGCAGGATGGTCGGTCTTCCAAATATCCCATCAAAAGGACTATGTGAGAGTACTTTGACAATATACCTCAACGACTATATCGTTAGAGAGCCTTTCGTTGCTCGTAATGTTGTCCGAAGTTACTATTATACAGAACTTATCTGATTCTCGCCGCCTTCTAATGAAGAAGGCTCATCCTCTTCATAGAGTTAGTAACTGTTAATTTAAAAAATATATTCCTAATAGCTTCCCCGTTCTAGCCGGGTTTGATGCATGCTTGAACCAACTCCAGTACAACTTCCCCAAACCATATACAGAGCACGAAATTGGCAATCCATTGTCTGTTTAAAGTACTGAAAACCCTTAACATTATTATTGTCACAAAATGCCGAAGAATCGTTATTTTCTGTACTCGACACGGCACCACACATTTGAATTCTCTTCAGCGTTGCAGGTGTGTGCAAACACTCAACCACCCACAATAAACGACACCCGCGCACCTGCATGTCGCTGACATTGCGCGCAATGGTCGCCACTGGTTGGATACAATTTCAACGCACCAAAACAGCGTGAAAATACAAATAAAACCTTAATAAAAATTACGACCATGGTGGCGAGTGGTTTCGACTCCTATTGCATGAAAATCCAACCTAAACCCGTTCCACCAACTGTCACCGAAATGGCCCGCGGTGGCGCCAATATCCCGGA
>KZ071633.1:104694-117371 GCA_002091845.1 Anopheles cracens | reverse complement strand
CAGGAACAATAACAAACAGTAATCACAGAGAGTGGGTCGGGTGACGAAAACATTGCGTACCGAAAACCGAAACGGGCGCGGGCAACCGTGTGTGGTGTTTTTCTTTTCTCGCGTGTGCGTGTGCTGTTAGTACGGTTGGCCGTGTGTTTTGCTGCTGCGGGACGTTCACACCGTGCGGGTGGTGGACAAGCCCTTCCGTTTTTTTTTCGCTCCACGGGCCTGTTGGTGGGTGCGGGGTCGCGTGCACGGCGTACACGGACGGTGTCCGGTGCCATCGACCGCGAGGTGATGATTCACATTCAGCAGCAGCAGCACCAGCAGCAGCCCGGTGGCTCACATTAGTCCGTCCCCGTCTCGTCGTCTGTCAAGTGCGTGTTCGTGCGTGTGTTTGTGTGAGCCGTGCGGAGCACTTTAATAAATTCGAACAGACCGTCGTCGACGGAGGGCAATAACAGCAGAAGATTCCCTGGCCGCGCGGTCTCCGTCGGTTGGCAGAAGTGGGTTACAGCGGTCAATTGATTGTTGGCGACGAACGATTCCGCCGTTACTCCGCGGTGTGAGGTGTCCGGCCGCGTGTTGTTGCTAGGGGGAGGAGACGACGTTTTCTTTAGACGTGCGGAAAATCGTGACGTACGTTCGCGTGCCGGAGTGTCCAAACGCTGGTCCATAGGAGTGTGGGCAGAACATTGGTGCAAAAACACATCGCCCTCCGTGGACATCGCTCTCCCAAATCTGAGTCGTCACACAAGTCGAGTCGAACTGAGAGTCATCGCCTGCTTCGCCCTCTGCAAGCGAAACAGTAGCCTCGGTTGCATTTCAAGGCTTCCAGAACGCATCAGCGCAACCGTCGCCGTCGTCTGGTTCTGAAAGGAACTTCCACATACCTCCCGCGTGCGTGTGTTAGTGTTTGTGCGCGGTGTGAGTATTTATGTACGAAGACGTCGTGTACATAAATTAGGCACTCGCATTAATCACCATATCGAGCGCCACCTCCACCGGATCGATATTCTCGACCCGCGGACACTTCGAGAATTGCGTCCCCCCAACACACCTGCTGATTGGCCGGTTGGCAGGTTTGAAAACGCTCACCAAATCACGAAACGCCAATCCCCCGGCGACCATGTGGTCCTAGCATTTAGTGGGTGCGCGCGCGTTTTCATGTTTTCTCTTCGCATGCCCCACACGGTCGACGCGCCTGCTCGCTTGCTTTCTTCTGTTGCCGCGGTTTTTCCTTTCGTTTTGTTTCCTTGCGTTCTGTAAGCCGGCGGCTCGCGGGATTTCGTGAGCACGGAACCGCTCCCAAACGGCCGGTGCATCGTGCAGTGGCAGTAGCAGCGGTAGAAGCAGTAGTTTGTTGTGGCAGTGGGAGTGCAAGGGCCACCATCATCGTACAGGGCCCCACTCACGGTACGACGGGCGGTCAAAGGCCCGAGCCAAATCATAATTATACTCTCGTACGCTCGACGTACTCGAGCCCCTTGCCGGCACGCGTATCCCATTGTTATGGCCCGGTCGGGGAAATGTGGAATGTTGTTAAAAATAACCTACCACCTTTGGCTGATCCTGCTGGCGACGCTTGCCACACGCCTCCCGGTCCACGCACGGCCGGAAGTGGCGGTTGTTGGCAAAGGATCGCAAACGCACACCCAACCGGAAGCGCGGGATGATGGGGCAGCGATGGCGCAGCATTTGAAAAGGTAAGTGAACAATGAGTGAAGATTTCGTCTATGTTGCCTTCTACGTCCTGCGTAGGCCATGACCTAAATACTGCAGTGGATCACTTTGATGTTAGATCACCATTGAATTATTTGCACTGGCACATCGCAAGTGCATTCTATTGATTTCGAATGGAAAACTTCATAGAAAGAAAAATAAAAACCATAAACCCGTCGTTTGATTGCTTTATTCTTTGAAGAACGATGTTTCGGATAAACATGTTAATAACCCGTTTGAAATGGAAAAATGTTTCAAAATTAACAATTTAAATAGAAGAAATTTACGAATTGTACCAATAGAACGGAGATAGGTAGAAAGCCACACTTGAAAACAGAACTAGTGTAGTTTTTTTTATATTTTTTTCAAAGTTTTAAGTAAAACACAAATTTTATTTAAAAGTTTTTTTTTTTCGTGGAAAGGCATTTGCGTTGAAAATAATTCCACGAATATTTGAAATAATAGATTTTTTTTATTCTTCTGGCTTTAGTTTATTTTTCATCGTTTTTGTTTTGCTGTATTGTTATAAACTAACTATAATAATTCCAAATTTGATTCGAAAGTGAACTTGATTCACACCTAAAACAAACATCTATATAAAAGTATCTGAATATTGACACCCCTGAAAAATATCTTGCCTGCGATTTAAAATACGTTCCGCAGTATGGCCTTTCTCTTAAACAGTTCGCAGATCGTGTTTGTAATACGGTGAAAAAAATATAAATAATATCGGGGTCTTTATATTCTTTTCACTTCTCAGTCGATGAGATCATGTTCATGCAACCCATGCTGAAGTGTGAGAGATTTAGAAATACTCGAATAAATTTAAACTGCAAACAAACATTTACTCATTTTTTTTTCGCTTAAATGTTGTGATATTTTAAACATACTCTATGTTGTTTTTTTTATACGTCATTTTTTTGTTTCCAAAGATCATTTAATTTCGCACGAGTGAGAGCCCAAAAGAGCGTAGCTGTTCGGGGTGCCTGCCGGCTATGCTGCTGACGACTCTCCTCTTATCAGTTCACGCTATCTGCTCATAATGATGAGGCGGGCGCAAGATAAAACTAAACAATGTGCTGAAATCTGTTTCGGGTGATGATAGCTGTCTGAACACTCGTTCAAACTCGATCACCATGTGTTCGGTTTGAACAACCGCCCCGAACGAGCCACGCGAGTTCAAGCGCCATCACGCGATCGAACCTCTCCGCCTTGCGCACTCGCTAAAGGTGACATTCTTTTACACCGGCCCGTCGAACACACAGACGAGCGCGTCATCATCATCGTCATCGTCATCGACGACGACGCTATTTTTGCATTCCGCTAGCATCGATGACGGTCGGTGTTTTTGGCGTCGTCATTTGCTGTTCTATGTGGACACGAAACGCCCTGACGAAAACGTGGCGTCGTGGTCGCTAACTTTCATTAGCATGGGGGTCTATTTCTGCCGTAATGCTACCCTTTTCGTGTGTTGGCGAGACGCACGCATACACACACTCGAACTCACAAGCATGTACGGCGCTACGGGAAGCTTACCACATCGTCGCGTTCGCGGGTAACTTCAATGCTCCACGTACGTCTAGCTGCAACTGAGGGGTTTTGGATGGGATGTTTATTGGCTGCTCGAAATTTTCCATTCCTCGGAAGCTGTTAAGTAGGAAGCGATTTTGGCAGCGCACTAGCACGGCAGAACGGCTTTCACCCTGACGATGTTAGCAAAAACGTAACCGAATCGTACCTTTCGAGGAAAGCTTTGAAGTCTTTAAGTCATACGTCTACACTCTAATGATGGATCATACGGCTGTTATCACTAATCGACCCCAGGTCGGGTGTGTCGCCATTCCAATTGAAGAATCGTTTTTTGAAATCATATTCGCATTTAAGGTCATTGCGATCCTTATGCTACTACCGGTTAAAGCTAGTTTGGGTGGATGTTTTTTTCAAAAGAAAATACTATAAATAAGCCTATGATTACAATACTACATCGTAATAATTCTTAAATACTCA
Source organism: Anopheles cracens (assembly GCA_002091845.1). Lineage (NCBI taxonomy): Eukaryota > Metazoa > Arthropoda > Insecta > Diptera > Culicidae > Anopheles > Anopheles cracens. The sequence goes on along the minus strand of KZ071633.1, from coordinate 113,651 downwards.
AAATCGCTAACTATGTTGTTTGTTTTCTTCAGAAAACATAACAACGTTTGCTCAAAAAGGGGTTTTCAAGCATGTGACTGCGAGTATCCGCTGACTGACCTGCTTATAACGAGGGCCCCTTCCTGATAACGCCAATTTCTTCCATTTCCGAGACCCCTTCGAGTTCCCTTAGCGGCTGTGCTTGCTTTGCGTACTGCTTGATCCACCGTTCGTTCCACGGCTCACCAGACTTCATTCAGACCACCCCAGCCGGTTAGTCATTCCTTGTTATGTATTGTGGAATGGTCCAGTTGAGTCCGCTATCAATAAACCACCGGTGCCGCAGAGCGCTGCACGATTAGATCGTTTATGTCAGCTTAAGGTATTTGCGAATTTTGGATTGTACCATTCTTTTTTATAGAGAACTTCCTTGAGCTTTTCTCATGCATAGGATATCGATGACGTTGAACGTTAGTTTATAGGGGCATTTGGTGATAAAGGCACAATGGTTGCCATTAAAAAAGGCTATAGTTTTATTGTAATAGTCACTAGACTCTATGTTATGGTAGTATTGATTTAGATTAGACTACTGCTTCAATTGGATAATGGGATCTGGTGAAAACTAACAGCATCTAGTTTGTTTTTGCGAGCTACAAATTATTATATCTTCTCCAGTTATACAACATATTTATAACTGTTAGGCATTGTGTTTCAAAAGCATGTACGTGTTCTTAAAAGTCTGAAGTTTTTGTATATTCATGACATGAAACTGAAACGTGAAACTGGGCGTCTCCATAATGTTAGAAACTTCAACTTCATCGTAGATACTTTCATAAAGCGATCGTAAGACTTATAACAACGTAACTATACATCAATGCATCGCTCGCCACTGTTTCAACTCATAAGTGCATTATAATTTTCAGTAAGTTTCCAGCGTTTCTGTCCCAAAACGTGTTATTGTTAACACTGTTCAGTTAATGAACTGAAGATTGAACCCAAAAGCTAATCGAGCCAGTCAAAGGCACTTGGATGCGCACAAGTTTGTAAAACACTGGAAACGATCTTGCACTTGCACATTTGCACATAAACTCCCAATAAAACGTAATGCCCCTTAGTTACAAGAATTAAAGCAAAACAAATACAGATGTTTACGCCAGCACTTGCGCTAGATCTCCAACTGTCGTGTAACGTCATCTCGTCGTCGATCGCCCGATATCGGACTTTGGCTGTTTGTCGGCCTCTTTCCCGCTTCGCATCGCACGGTTGCTGTATGGTTTGATTTGTTTGTTCCAAATCCATCGCACCTCGAACAAATGCAGAATTCAATGTCGTCACAGGTTGCCGTGCTGAGGAATGTCTGGAGAGACCGAATTTGTGTAACACGGTGATCGTTGCCAATATGAAGCTGTAAATATTTTTCTGCGTAAACAACCTTGCTGGACATTGTTTTCGGTTCATAAAATCGACGTTGACGGCTGACATTCCACTGTGACAAGGATGATATCATCGTGCGATTAAAAAATGCTGTCTATTTTTGTGTTGCTTTAGCTTTAGTAACGATACTCTTAGAAATATAATTAAAAACAAGAACAATACGATTGCGGTGCTACACCTTTTCACATAAATCGATGGAACATATTCATGCGCATTACTTTTGAAATATGGGAAGCACGATTTTCCTCCTGTGTTAACTTTTCTTTCCAACCGGGCATACCTCATGCCTGGGGAGATCAGCCCATTTGTTCAATCTGAGGGCGTCCCAATGTCAAAAAGGTTCGTTGCGCGAAGTTGCGAAATTCCTTCGGCCAAATGAAAACCGCTTCCCCCGGTGCAGTCGCTCGTATGTGTGCGCGAGTGGGTGAACGGTGCCGGGAAACTGAACGAAAGACTTACGCACACAACGCCGTGTCGGTGCTGGACCCCTGGATCCTTCATGTGGCTCTGTTCGGTTTCCATCGAGACGCAAGAGAATGCGGCGTGTCGCACCATGCGCACCCATTGCCTTATAAGGAGTGTTCTCTCGATAACGTTGTTGGTGATATTTTTTGCGCACCGAATTTGATGATTGAAAAATGGGGTTGAGTTTATCAGTCGTAGTCATAAGCGGATCAAAATATAATTCTAAGCATTTATAAAAGTCTACCCATGTGAAGAATCAAAGCTTGTTAAAAAATGGGAGTTGCCACGTTTGTTGTGAATATCTAGCCAGACTGTGCCTTTCGTCGCAGCTATAAACGATAACTCTAGAGTAATATTTTTTTCCGATCGAGTGTTGTGTCAAAAACAATGAAATCAAACATAATTGTCCAAGTTTTGCCAATTTAGTATTTTTCTGAACTGAACAGCACTGTAGAATCTTTATAAGTCTTTATAAGTTTATGGTAAGCCTCTGATTGTGATGCACGCTAAGCATCATAGGACTTTGAAGCGAAGAACGAAACGAAACGAATAAAAAGAATAACAGTTAAATTCTATCTTCATGCCTAGGTTGCGTGATCTAACTAGCTGTTAGATAACAAAGGGTCTGTAGCACAAAAGATGTATCTCTAGTCAAATCGATACCACCAATATAAGTGATGAACGCAAAGGAATGTTAATGTTTAATGGTGTTCTCAGTTTTATAGTCAACTTGTTGAAAAAATGTAAATCTAGTCCGAAACTATGGTCCAACCGTTTTTACACGATCTTTACCACGCGAATCACGAGTTTTTTTTATTCCGGTTTTCTGCTGCTTTAGTGCAATGGCAGTGTTTGTGACGTCGATCACACGAAGAAGCTCGGCCATTGAAACAGTACGTGCCCCAGCGTGTTGCTGATTTCCGTACGTTCAGGGGGGTGTCGCCTCATCCGTCCGGGGTGGCCTTGAATCGTGTCTTGCCGCGGGAAGACGATGCCCGTAAGTCCAGAACGGCTTGCCTGAGGTGATCAGGCGATTTTGTGGACACCGTGCATTGGGGTGCTTGACTACTGCTGCCACGTGCCTGCAGTGTTATAACCGAACGAATGGTCGGTCATACGGCCGGTCGTGTGAAAGAATGCACAAGAATAATCCTCCCGACTATAGACTATCCTACAAAACCGATCAAAACTCTTCCCTGTAATATTGGCCAACAGGAATTGAATTTAAAAATAAACTCTTTATCTGACGACGGTGCAAGCTTAAGCGCCATGAGCCAGTGAGTCAATGGTGTGATGCATTAATAATTCACTCCCTGCCCACGAAGAGTGCCGCGTCCATTATGTAGCGAATAGGTTGTAATAAGGTGCTGATAAAACGCCCGCTTATCTATTTCTCCCGCAAGCGTGCTGATTTGTTGACATACTTGTTTATTTTCGCCACCGCTACCGGTCACCGATGATTAGCCTTCGGCGCGTCGATTGACTCGCGTCTCTGCGATACTGAGTTGTCTGTGCGATTATGGTTTCTGCTGCTTGCTTTATGGAGATAAATCGATGGGAATGTGTGCAATGGGAAAATTAGCTCTTAGAGGTAATATATGCGGCTGGAACTATCGGTGTCGCGGGGAGCTGTGATTGCTAAATCGTCGGTAAAGTAAAGTAAAGTAAAGTGATGTAAAAAAGGGAGTAAAGCACAACTTTTATGCTATTTCTGTATACATGTTTCGAAGCTTTAAATAATAACAATTTAGCGTTAATAACAATTTACGCTACTACCACAACTTTACAATTATACGATACACAACAATGCTGATCGCCTGAATCACCTGATCGTAATCTCGTATGATTAGTTTGATCACATCAGTTTGATGGAAACAGGAAAAAAATGTGTAGGACACATTATTCTAATATTCTAATAAAACATTTCGTTAAAACTGAGCCCTGATAATGCTTCGCTAGCGGCAAAAGACAGCGGCAAAAGACAACTTGGTGCTTCAAACCAACCTGGTCAAACAACTTGGTGTCTTGAATGAAATCGAACTTTATTGCTGCAACAGTGGTATGAGTGAACAAAATCAATGCTGGATGATATGCTGACAAGAATGGTCGTACAAGAATGAGATATGACTCAGCCTCAGTTGAGCTGACGATTCTGTGTTTTGTACGAAACAAAAACGTCAACGGACGGCACGTGACCTCTCTGGGTTAATTCTGAGGACGGAATAACGGGCAATCCTACTGACCAAGGTCAACTCCCGCGACTAACTGGCTCCTCCGGGGTCGCTTGACGATAAGCTGAACAGATTCATCATTTTTTATCGATTAAACCGAAATAAAAAAAAACTCTTTATTTCTAGGGTTAACGTTTCGCGTATTATTTCACCATCAATTACCGCAAAACGCGTATTTAATGCGACCGGTCCTTTGCTACCGCATCCTCTTCTGATTGAGTAAATTGATTTTTGTGTTTCACTTGTTCGTTTATCTTGGCAGTATTCTGCACGACAACAACGCCGCCATTCGCGAAAAACGCAACATCGACGACGAAACGGTCGCTGGCAACAGCATCAAGGCACCGCAGACCACCGAAAGCACGAGCGACGCCGTACCACCGCTGCGGATCGATGGATTCCGGATCGAGTACGCGGAAAAGGCGCTCGAGATGGAGGACGGTGGAGTGCCGTCGGTGCGCAGCGATTCCCCCGTGACGTTGCGGTTGTTCGGCACGGGCATCCGGCGCAACACGGTCGTCATCTTCACGCACAATCCGGCCCGGTACGGTGGGTCGTGCCAGGTGCCGGTGACGGAGAAATTTCGTGTAAGTCTCGTAAACTTCTGCTGCCGTTTAGATGAAGCCCGTCAGTTTGATGTGTTCCTCCGAACGTTCCATTGCAGGTGATCCACTCGGAGCCGGGTGAAAAGAGTGGCCTGGTGCACATCGAGCTACCGGAAGTGATCAAGGATAAAAAGTACTTCTACCTATGTGCCAAGTACGAGGACAATGATCCACTGGCGGGTTCGGAAGAAACCGATCAGGTACGTATGAATCCCGCGAAGCGCTAGGGCAGGAAAAGGCCGCGCGAAACGTGCCGCACACACGACTGCCGGACGCTTGATGATGCAATAGAGCTTTTAGCACGGGGAAGCGGCGGGTCACGTGCGGTCGCACGCTAGACAGCGCGTTGCGGAAAGCATAACTGCAGGCGCATTTCTGTAGTGGAAAGATTAATCGATTTCTCATCCGTCTCGACGTGCTTCGAATGTTTTTTGTTTTTCTTTTGGTGTTTCGTTTTTGTTATATGCAGGAGGCAAGCAAAGTGACGCCTTTCCTCCACCAGGGTGCGGATTCCTGGCTGCGACTGACTAGTTATAAACCACTACTCCCGCTCGGCTTGTCGATCCTGATCATCTGCGTGTGTCTCGTGTTTTCGGCGCTCTTCTCCGGCCTGAATCTGGGCTTGATGTCTTTGGATCGTACGGATTTGAAGGTGAGAGCTGCTTCACGCACGGGTGTACGGGTTTGATGGCGCGGTGTTGATTCATCTGTTGTGTTCTCTCCACCACCCAATCAGATCCTGTGCAATACGGGCACGGAGAAGGAGCAGCAGTACGCGAAGGCAATTCAACCGGTTCGCGATCACGGCAACTACCTGCTGTGCAGTATTCTGCTCGGTAACGTGCTAGTCAACTCGACGTTCACGATCTTGCTGGACAGTCTCACGTCCGGTTTGTTTGCTGTGCTCGGATCGACGATTGCGATTGTGATTTTTGGTGAAATTACTCCGCAGGTATGTTTTGACATTCTCAAAGACAACATATAACATTATTAGTTTAAAGTACATGTTGAGAAAAGTAGTTTTATGACGATGCATTACTAAGTGTATGTTAACACGATCCATAGGCCGTATGTTCGCGTCACGGGCTTGCTGTTGGAGCTAAGACGATCATGATTACGAAGGCTGTGATGCTATTGACTGCCCCACTGTCATACCCTACCTCGAAGATTCTTGACTATCTTCTTGGTAAGGAAATTGGCAACTACTACGATCGAGAACGTCTCAAGGAGTTGGTGAAGGTAAGGGCGTCTTTCTGTGACTCAGACGCAGATATTTCAACTCTCTTTGTCTATCACACTCGCAGGTTACCAAAGATATCAATGATCTCGACAAGGATGAAGTGAACGTAATTTCCGGTGTGCTTGAGCTGCGCAAGAAAACGGTCAGCGACGTAATGACCCGTCTGGAGGATGCCTACATGCTCCCACTGGACACGGTACTGGATTTCGAAACCATCACCGACATCCTGAAGTCAGGTAAATTGATTGATTACCGACATGGAACGAATGTTGTTTAACCTGTACCGTTCCGGTCTGGACGTGATTATTGCCACTAGGATTTTCCCGCATTCCGGTGTATCAGGAAGAACGGGAGGACATCGTTTCCATCCTGCACATCAAGGATCTGGCGTTCGTCGATCCGGACGATAACATACCGGTGCGGCAGCTGTGCGAGTTCTTCCGCAATTCGCTCCACTTCGTCTTCTACGACCAGACGCTGGATGTGATGTTCAAGGAGTTCAAGAGTGGCAAGATCGGCCATATGGCGTTCATACAGTCGGTGAACGCCGAGGGCGAAGGCGATCCGTTCTACGAAACGCACGGTCTCATCACGCTCGAGGACGTGATCGAGGAGCTGATACAGGCGGAAATCATTGACGAAACGGATGTCTACACCGACAACCGGCGGAAGGTGCGGCGCGAGCGCATCAAGCGGCAAGATTTCGCCTCGTTCGCGCACCGCCCAGCCGACCAGAACGTGCAGCGCCTGCGTATCGGTCCGCAGCTGATGTACGCCACGTATCAATTCATATCGACCGGTAAGTAGAGCGGTGTTCATGCGCGAACGACCGAAGTTCGCTTTTGTTCCCGCATAGGAACATGATCGCTATTTTTCGTACGTTTGCAGCCGTCCCATTGTTTAGACTCGAAAGCATGTCGGAAACGATCCTGCGCCGTCTGCTCGGGCAGAACATTTACCATCAGATCAAGTGCAAGAGCAAGAACCGGGACGAGGGCCTCACCATCATCAACCGTGGTACGCAGATCGACTTCTTCGTGCTGATTCTCGAGGGTCGCGTCGAGGTGACGGTCGGCAAGGAGAATCTTCTCTTCGAAAGTGGCCCCTTCACGTACTTTGGACTGCAGGCGCTCGTACAAAGCATTGGCCCCGGTAAGCAAAGGTTTACCCGGCACGCTTATCGCAGCCGTTCTGATTGTTTTGTTTTGTTTTTGCGCTGCTAGATGTTTCATCCCGTCCAGATATGTCCGCCAGCACACCGCAGCAAATTATGGGCTCGCTGCAGTCGCTCGATCGCGATGCAAGCATACGACACGTCTTCATCCCGGATTACACAGTAAAGGCGGTAACGGATGTGCTGTATCTGCAGATTTCGCGCAACCTCTACCAGGCGGCGAAGCGCGCTACGCTAATGGAACGCTCGCAAAAGCTGGGCGATCAGTCGATGGAACCAATTGATTACGATGCGGAGGTGGAAAAGGTAAGCCTACAAAGTTTTTCCTCTAAGCTAAGCTAAGCCATCATTTAGAGTAAGCGAACAACTCGTTAATAATATCCTTAAAAGGCGAGTGGTTGTTACCAGAGGTGTCAAACTCGAAAGTGATTGCTGTTCGTTATTTTGAATACATTGTTCGTAATTTTGAATTAAAAAGTATTCGTACAATCAACACGGTACATTGCCACATCGCTTTTCGCATCGATTAGACTCTGGTGACACGTCCCCGTACTGTGAACAAGTTCACTATCAGAACAAATAATTTTATTTATGATATGTAGAAAACAAATTTGCGACGATTTGCAAAAACGTTCTTGTTTGTATAATGCGTTCCTGCTTTATATTTTCATTGTTGCAGCTGATGCACTCGCTAGACGAGGGGGACCACAACAGCATAACGCCCGACGCTACGAACCGGACCGTCAACTCGGCCGCGAAGGCCAGTAAATCGTCCAGCGACGCACCCTCACCGACGACGGCCTTAAATGTAAGTATGCGTGACGATCGGGTTCCCCGGTGTTTGCGGTGTTTACTTCGTGTCGTAGTACGTGTTGTTTGTCAATCTGTCCAACTAATGGAGAAAGTGTAATAATCGACCCGGACAGTGTGGAAAAACGACCCACGTTCATACCACCTGTTGCTTGCGTATCGTTGTGACGGATTAACCTGTATTTTGATGTTCTATTTCTGTCTTTTTCTCATTCAAAGGATCCTACTAACAATTCGAACTCCTCTGTGACTCGCAACCATACAGTATTAGCGCACGATAATTCTTCCAGTGCCGCTGCTGCCAACGAGATTAACATAGGTAGTGCAAACTGGTATCTCTTAACGTTTAGGGTGCGATGGGTTTAAACTAGTGTTGCCGCAATTTGAATCCTAGAAGAGGCCGACACCTCCGTAAATTGTTGAATCAATCGGTTATGCCGCCTTTTATGTTGTCACTTACAAGGCGAGCTCTTCGAAACACTATTTCGAAGCATTACTAAAGTAAAAGCGGGTCAGAATGGGCTACAAATCAATTGATGCAACACTTTACGGAACGTAGCTCCTTTCGTAAACCATCCCCACCGACCGACGGAAGTTCGGTAGAAACATCCATTAGTTATCAACTTACCGCTAACCGAGAAGCGTGCGATGGTGCATCATTACAGCTGTTCTAATACTGTCTCCCCGCTTGTTTGTTGCCCGTTTTTTTGTGTTTTCTGTCCCGTGCCTGTTTCAGGAGCATCAACCAGTCGGGTGGGAGGCGCTGGGAAACCGGACTCGGATCCCTGCAGTGCCCCGCTGCTGCCAAAGCCATAACCCACGGTGTTCCTCGTTGTGCTGTACTATCCTCCCACGTACAGCACCATCAGCACATCCGCCCATGCATCAAAGCCACCATTGCTGCAACATCGATAGGAGTTGCGTTGCGTCCGCCGATTGTCGGATGTCGTGCTAGCGCTGCCGTTTGCGTCAGTTACCCGATCGCATGCCGATCCTCTTCCACTTTAGCGTCGATCCCG
>KZ071633.1:94389-104684 GCA_002091845.1 Anopheles cracens | reverse complement strand
GCTAATAGCGACAACGGAGGCTGCATTTTGTTTTTAACCACCCGCATACCCGAACCTCGTGTTTAGAATATAAACGATCGATCGATCGATCGATGCTAGTGAGAAGGTACCGTTGATGTTGATGGCGAATTGTTGTGTAGTGTCCGTGTAGATAAGTATTGTCATTTGTTTTCGATTCAACCGTCGATTACGTTGCAATGGTCCGTCGGAACGGCCAGGAAACGCGAACCGGGAGCAGATCCGAATCGTCAGGTCCAAGATCCTGCGAGGTGTAGTAGTAGTGTACGTCTGAAGCAATCAGGTAGCGAGCGATTTAGTAGCGGTCGTCGTACAGGAAACTTAAACCCCGTTCAGCCCCACTGCACACCAGATAGTCTACACCTGGAGCGTACAAAGAGTGCTGTGACAGCGGCGGAGAACAACGGCGGAGGGAAAGGAACATATTTATCCCTAGGACGAGCAGTCGTGCGCGATGTACTTACACGCCTGGTACGGGCATGCTTACGGGCACCGTGTGTTGTCTGTCTTGTAATGTACTCCAAATAGCGATACCAAAAAAAAAAGAACAAAAAAGAAAACGCAAACGAAAGGGTGCGTGTCAGTAGGGAGGTCAGATAGTGAACACAAATCACTAGCAACGAAACCGGGCGAAACAAAGTAAGAAGTTGTCAGGTATGGGATGGAATATGATGAAAAAAATCGACGCCTCCGATATCACGGGGCGGCGGAGTGTGACTAGATTTTGCTTTGTACGCAAAGAACGCGAGCAATGGAACCCGACCTGATATTCTACTTTGAACTGTTATACTATTTTGCGTTGTCTCTATTATCGGGTTAGTTTGTACCTTTTTGTTATCGTTTGGTAGATGAAGGAAAGTGAGCGAGAACGCAGTGAAAACGAACGGGAAGCTGATTCTATTATAGACTGTAGAAGATTTTGTAGGTGGTGCACCCCGTGTGAGCAAAACTTCTTCTCGTCGATTCTAAGACGCATTCGTGCAATTAACGAAGCGGATTTCGATACTCCCTTTTCTCCTCTTCTTGTAGATAAAACACACCGAAGCAAAACACAAGCGAAAATACATAGATAATCTTTATATCTGTTAATAACGAATGCTGTCGGTGTTTGATAGTGCCACCGAAATCAAAACACAAGCGAAAATACATAGATAATCTTTATATCTGTTAATAACGAATGCTGTCGGTGTTTGATAGTGCCACCGAAAGAAACTCCGACGCCGACACGTAACCTAGAATCATGTTGCATGGAATCTCGTCCATCTCGTTGGGTGTTCGTGTATGTGTGTTTGTGTGCGCGTTTGTGTTAATGAAGCCCCGCATCCCAACTGCGTTCCCGGGTGTGGTGTCCGGGACCGGCACTCGGTAAGCTGTAACTTTCGTTTTAATTTTTGCATTTGCGCAAACTTTGCAGTGCGTGCTGTACGACTCGGATGAGTCACTTCGGATGGTCCCGGACTGGGAGGCGTCACCGTACAACCCGCCGAAGCTGAATTTGTATCTCCGGAAGCAAATGAGTAAGTACGCACCTGCTTCCCCTGCTAGTAGCAGCTTAAGACGGCTTCGCGGAATGTTCCACCGGAATGTTCCATCACTCATTCCGCGAATTCGCACCCGCAATACATCAAACTTTGAGCGTAATGGACGTATCTGTTCCCCGCTACCTTGTGCGTGGCGCGTGGAAGATAAATTACGCCATCAATTATTCGAGCAGCTTTGGTGTTTGATTTCGTCTGTGAGAAGTGAGAAGGATGCAAAATCAAACCATCCCGGCGCATTCCTACCGGCTGCAAGTGTGTTGTTTTGTCGCCCATTCTGCGGTGACATTTATTGATGAAAAATCACTGTTTATCAGCAGTGATAACTGCTCGGATGGTGCAGTTTTTGGAGCGCACGGGCGTAATTCATCATACGCTAGGCAATATGCGCCAAATGACGTTAGTCGGTCAAATTTACGTACGTAGATCGGCTGTCAATCAGATTGGCGGAGCTTATCGACGGTGGTTTGGAATGTAAAATTGATCACTTGACGAAAAGTGTGACGCCAGGGAAGATGGATGCAAAATTTTGAGCTTATCGACGGTGGTTTGGAATGTAAAATTGATCACTTGACGAAAAGTGTGACGCCAGGGAAGATGGATGCAAAATTTTACCATTTGATGAGGTTTTCCACATCTTCAACCCTTCTTCCCATTTCAACAGGGGAGTTCCGCGTTGCACATTTTCTTGCAACTCCGTCAATTGATAAGGTATTTGGGTCAACTGATCACCGCGTATGTTTTCGGAATTGTATTAGGTAGATTCGTTTACACCGTCGGATTTTAATTCTATGACTGAATGCGGTTCGAATGGTTATCACACAGAGTATGTTAATGTTTTTAGTTTTCACTATGATCACAATATGGTATCAATGATCATGTATAGTAGTACGTGAATAGTTCAATGTTTTGGAAGTAATTATTATGATTTGTAGTACAAATTGCCGACTAACTGCTATTCCAGAGCCCCAATTAAAACCCGTATTATGTAAATGGGCGGTATTGTGTATTTTTGCTACCAAAAACGTCCGACTGCTGAGGGGATGAGTCTATTGAAGATGCACAGATTAGGCACGATAACAGATAGCGTGGCAGTGGCACAAACGCCTATTCATGGATGGCGCTGAACAGCGAACTGAGCGTTCCGTAATAAGGGTCAGTGTACAAGACGAGACGAGAGCTACGACGACATTGATAACCATTCGAAGATCTCCCAAGTCATTTCCGTTGGGCGCCCCAAGGGGGGGATACTGTTTCGGTAGTGAAGGTATTCAAGGCCAAGTTAGTTCTAAAATTAACGTCTAACCTTCCCATAGTCATCATCGCCACTGCGGTGACGCTAGTGATAAGAGTCCTTTCAAACCGAACAAGCGATTATGGTTTTGATTTTTGAAGGCACGACGTAGGTAAGCATTATTCGCCAACCGCTCGTGCGTGTGCGGCGAGAAACCAGCAGCCCGAACCAGCTGTCCAGTGTTGTCTTTCTCTCGCCAATCTGCAGGAAGCGAGAACGACGCGTGCTGTATGACCCAACAATCGTCCGGTTGCGTCACGATTATGAAAGAAACGCAATACGGCTCAACGGTATGATCCGATATTAGCGAGCTTATCTGAAGTGGGGAAGCCATTGGAGAAAGTGTGGCGCGTCTAAGCTGTCTGAGCCACCTGCTCGAGAGTCGAGTTCTGGGCACTTAAACCCCGAGCGCCAGCTTATAAATCTTTACAACCTGCCACGCGACACCTCTCTCTCTCTCGCCCGCGACGTACCGTTGAATTCTGGGCATGATTTATGGACAAAGCGTTTCGACAGATGAATCGATCGTTGTTCGTTCGGGTTGTGGTTTGCATTTTAACTGCTCTGTACCTGGGCGGCACTTACTTAGAACATATCACCCGGCCCCGGTGGTGGGCTACGCGCGTTCCAAGCTTTAGTCTCCTTCGAGCATTGGAGGTGAAATTTTGCGTCATGTGTCACTGGTTGCTCCGGGTTGGTTTCCCGGGCTATCGGGAGGTCTTAACCTTCAAGAGTCTTGCCTCTTCAGGCGTTCAACATTCGACAGGGGTAACAACTTTGTAAATTAATTGGATCCCCTGTGTTTTCTAGTGTCTAGCTGTGTGTGTGTGTGCGTATCTCCAGGGTGAAGACACAGGGCGGTGGCGCGTGGGTACTGAAGTATGGATAAGTCTACTTGCGCGTGGCTTTTTCACATGCGCGGAAACTAATCAACTCCAAGGAAGTCTGCAGGAAGTGGAGAAGCAAAGCTGAGCTATATGGAAATGAATTTTCGCCTACCATTATGTCAATACAGTTTTCACCCCCTGGAAGGTGCCCTTTCGGTAACCTTGTCCCTAGCGGTGATGTGTTTATCGAGCACTGCCACGGTCGTCGAAAGCGCTGCTAGCGGTGGCCCGGTGCTAACCAGGCCGGCCATCTACCGCGCCCGAACGCCACGGAACCCTCCTCATTCGCACGGATCCTGGCCCTGGTGCAATGGCTGGAAAAGCCGTACGTTGAAGCGTGCATTTGATTGAACGCCACTTATCACGCAGATATTAGAAAATGGCAATGGGAACAACAACGGGGAAAAGAAACAACAACAACCACCGACGGTACCGGCACTTCCCCATCCCCTTTTGGGCAGCCTGGCCGTTCTTCGCAGTGGGGGTGTTTGATTTGGCGATAGTTAGTGGAGTCCGCCAGTAGTTGTTTGCGTGCCCGTTTTGAGCCGCAACGTTTGTCATCGATCGGCATAATTTAGCACGTACACGGTCTCCGCTGAAGGTGAACGGTCGGGAACATCTTTTCATAGCGTAACTATTGTTATTCGGTGTAGAGGTATTAGCCATCGCTTAGTAGATGGTCTAAAAGCTGAAAAGTCATATCTCAAAGAGTTGTTATTGGTTATAATTAGGTTCATTCCAATAAATGAACTAATGTGGAGTTTAGTTATTATTTTGTGGCCAACGTTCCCTCCCCAATCATGCGTGATCTATAGTGACATACAGTCAATAATGAAGTATACTGTAATGCACTGGAACATACTAAAAAAACTGTTCCGTTTACTTACCTCGGCAAACTGGAGCATTGTCAATAATGAAGTATACTGTAATGCACTGGAACATACTAAAAAAACTGTTCCGTTTACTTACCTCGGCAAACTGGAGCATCTACTAAACGTATCCCGCCGTGAAACGCAGTATCAACCGCATGCGAAATGATCGTAGTTCATCCGCGAGCACACATGGTCCACTAACGTCATGCCACTACTACCTGTCAGCCGGCGCACATCAGCACCTCCGGAGCGGCGGAGAAAGAGATCGATCTCCGAGCGCTGACAGACAGAGCCGGTTGGTGGCGCACACCACGCAAACTACCGCGCACCGTTCCCACCGAACGCACCTGGCGTCCCTTCCGTTTGCCGCCCCCTTCCCCATCCCCCACTTGCCTGCCCTTATCACCGGCACCTGCGAGCGCGGCGTTGGTGTGAGTTTGGCCACGGCTTCCTTTGGCAGAGGCGATCACGATTGCGCTTCAGCGGCTCGGTCGCCTGTGTATAGGTGCAGGAAACATTGTTGGTTCTACATATTGACACGGCTTCCCCAGCGGCTTCGGATATCGGGACCGTGGAGGGGACAGTACGGACATGCCCCCCCTCCCCTTCGGGTGGCCGTGTGTAAGTGCGGTATAAAAGCGTACCACTAAATGAAGACGTTTTTTAGAAGTCTTCCGAACGGTGCCGTCGTTACATTCGCTTCTGCCCCGGTGGGTCTCTGCGGTGGACCTTGCAGAGGTGCTTAGATTGTTTGCACGTACGGTCGGTTCGGTTCTTCGGTGTCCTGCGATTCGGACTTGCGATTGAGTGTGCTTGTGCCGGTTGCGTTTGCGTGCCTTAATGCGAGCATTGTTTTAATGCTGCATATCGGTTCTATTGTTTCTATCGGATCGGTGTTGTGCTACAGCTACGAAAAGCTGTGTGTTTTATTAGGATGAAAAACAAAGCGAAGCGAGGAATGTACTGGACGGCGTGCTTCAAGTTGTTGCTTCACAAGTTTGAGAACTAAACTGTAGGGTGCGCTTCTCGCGCACCTGACAGATGACGTTGGAACGTGTGTGATCGATTAGTGTACCACTAAGTACCTAACGCGACAGTTGCTTACAATATTGCTCCACCTTCCCTTTCAGCTAATGTTGTGCTGCTCAAAGTGAGTTTTAGTGATCATTTCGAGTGCGTGTTGCTTCTGTGGCGGTCTGTGATAGTGTACCACATAAGCATTGTTCCCTAGTGTCCGCGGCGACAATTGCAGACTACCCATTGCGGGACGGAAGTGAACCGCACGGGCACAGGTTAGTGGCACTTCCTACTCCGATCTGCATCTCACATACCCTGCTGACCACCGAGCATACGCACACACACTACATTTGCACTTATGTACATGCGCTGTGCGCTTATTGCCATGCGAGCTGGTACCCGGGGTAAAACAAACGCGGGAATCTACCGTACGGATCGAATCTACATCGGCGCCCGGAAGGGTTTCGGAATTGAAGAAGATTAGAAAATGTGTCCCCGACCAAAACGCTCCTCTGTCGGTGATTGTGCCGCCTGCGCAAGGAGAAGACCTTCGGCGGTGTCACGTGCACGGCCAGAACGTAGTTGTCAACCAGCAACTGGCCTTTTTTAGGTTAGTTTTCAGACTTACAAACGCGATTTTGGAGACCAAACATTGTCTCCGGTGTCTGCTTTGGTGTCCGCACTTGCGCTCGCAGCCAGCATTCCATTCTCGCTTGATCCGCGCACACATCTCTCGCGCTGCATCTCAATTGCCCCCTGCGCGTAGGAGGCACTTGGAGGAAACCGTGATTTGCCTACGTCGCGTCGCAGCGTGGTGTGGCTGCCCTGCGAAGAATGCACATAAACAAACCGCACCGGAGGCATTGGATGGATGGATGGATGGATGGATGCAGCAGCAAACGGCTTTGCGGCCAATTGAGTGAGCGTACGTGTCAGCGTGTCGGTGTCGCACACACAGCCTGGAGGGTGAATTTCTTCGGTGAGATTAGTGATGCCAGTGTCCAACCACACGTTGCTTGCGTACTAGCTCTGGCTAGGCAAAAGGGCCTGAGGTCGATGACGAAGCATCGAACTTCGGCATCGGTCTACTGAAGTGTGTCGTATCAAGATGGATTGGCTTTATTGGCTGTACCCAGAATCGTAGCAGACCGATTGATTTCCGCAATTAGCTACCAGCGAGTAATTAACTAGATTGAATTGTTCCGATAACAGCGGGTGACAGTCGATGTGACAGATGATCGCTTTTGATCGTCTCTTCCAGCAGGCACCGCCAAGTCATCGTTCGGGCAGGTGAACTCAAGGAAAACGGTGAAGCATGTTCGATCCGCTGCTTCCTCGTACATAATTATACCAATATGATCGATTACGAGTCGTTTAATGTAGTGCTTAGTACCAAATGCATCATCCCGCGAATGGCGCAATCACGCGTGCCCGCAGAACGCGGACCCTCTTATCGCGTTCGCGGGATATTAATTGGTGTGACGCGGTTGACTATAATATTGCCTCCAATTGATTAGAGTGCGCCGTGCTGTAAAGTGCGGAATGATCTGGCCACTTACTTTCACTGACGGCGATGTTTTGACGGTCCCCAATCCGTGACCGTGTCACGGGGGTCCAAAACAGATTCATTAAAACCGTGGCTGCTGATGAAGGGAGGGCAGAGAACTCGTCGCTGCTAGAACTCGAACTCGAATGGGTCGAAACTTGGCCCTTCGTACCGGAGGGAGCAGGCATCGGGTGTTTTTCGAGTCCGTTTCGCCTGGCGAGTCGCCAGTGCACATATTTATTCATGAGCCACGATGACCATATTAGTGTGTTGTTGGTCGTCGTACTCGTCGACGTACGAAAAAAAACAAGCAGCCGTACCTGTCCCGGCCTGGAGAGCTGGTGCCGATCTACTCTGATTTAGAGGCCGGTCGTAGCGTCGTCGTGACATAAATCTCACTATCCCCAAAGCGAGCATGTTGGAGCCGATCGTAATAGGAGCGGAGAGCACCTTCAACGCGACCCGGAGATGATGATGGCTCACACACACACGCACACATGTGCGCGCCGTAAGCTCATCCTCATTACACCGGGTGGCCGGGTGCGAGCGATCGCTCGTGCCCAACACAAACGCCAAACCGTGGTTGTGGGGTCTAGTCTGCCGGTGTAAAGCCGAAGCCCGCAGTGTGCTCGTGATCGAATCCCACCGAATCCAGCATCCAGCGTGCCGGCAGCCACCTCGAGACGAATCGATCGCCGAACGACGTCCGGTCGTGTGGTCGAATGCATTTGGGAGGGAGCTGGGAACGGGCGAGAAGGGGGAGAGAGCGCGAGCTTAGAACAATAAAACATCACCAATTAGTTGGACGCGGGTGTTTGGTTCTAGTTTATAAATAAGGGTACCGTGCCGGCGGTGCCCAATAGTCGCCCGCAATTCGTCGTCCGGCACGGTGAGAAGCGCTCGAGAGCAACTCAGACGCCAGATTGTTCGCTAGATCCAAGCAGGCAGTGAATCCTGCCTCTGCCAGGCTTGTGTAGCTCCAATGCCAAGGAGCCACTGACGTTTGGGTGTCGCTTGGGTGTTGTTGCGAGGATCATAGTGTGCGGTGTGTGCGTCGCTGTGTAGACGTAGGAATCTCCCCGAAAGTGACATCTGGAGATGTTGGTGTTGCCAATTCGTTGCAAAATCGGTGCAGTTTGTTGTGAATGAAGTGTTCCCTGAAGTGACCACTAAAGCCAAGCCGACCCGGATTATCGTAACAAACGCACACACACACACGCACACACACGCGCACACACCTGCCAGTTCGACCAGTTGCAATATCCGGCGCGTGTGTTTTCTAAGTGTCGCACCGTGAGTGCATGGTTTAAATTGGTGTGGCGCGTGCATCGCTCTCGGACGTTCGAACTCGTCCTCCATCATCAGTGCGAGCTCGTGACAGCTCCCGAGGGTACCAAATATCGCCGTCGTCGCCGTCGTGGTCGTCGTCACCATCCGCTAATAGCTGCGAACCGCTAAACGGCGTGTCGAGATTAGGAGCAACTGCGACACTGCGAGTACCCTGCCAGGGCAGCGGATTGCGGAGAGTTGCTCGAGCGCGTGTACTATCGGCCAGCGCACCCGGAACAACGCGCGTTCGCCGGAGTCTGAGTGCTCCCGGAGCGCAATCATGAAGAAAACGTAATTATACCGCCCAATAGAGTTGTAGATTGTTTGCTGACCCCACCACCCACACGCTTCCCCGCACGCTGGCACCTGGACCCGTCCTCCGACTCGATTTGCATTCTTTGTACACCCGTCGCTTCCCCGTCGGCCGGGGGAGGGGGCGATCGAATTTTGGATCGATCGATGCACCACTGTGAGAACAATTCCCACGGCACCGGCTGCCGATTGCCGGAGTCGGGCCGTTTCATAGTCCGGGTTTCGCATATCGGCGCAGCCATGTTTGCCTCCCGTTCGTCGTCCCATTGTGCGTCAACGCGGCGCGGTGCGTGCCGAGTGGGGTGGAGATCATCTGGCCGGTGCGAATGCCCTACGGCACGGAAGGGCGCGATAATGAACTCTCACGCATTTTCGCTACCAAGGCCAACTTCTGGGGGCAATCGTCGTGTTCTGGGTGCATCGTTGCAATGCAAACGAAATTGTCACGCGGCACACAAACATTTGAAAATTGATCTTCCTGCCGGTAGACACTGCGAGTACCCTGCCAGGGCAGCGGATTGCGGAGAGTTGCTCGAGCGCGTGTACTATCGGCCAGCGCACCCGGAACAACGCGCGTTCGCCGGAGTCTGAGTGCTCCCGGAGCGCAATCATGAAGAAAACGTAATTATACCGCCCAATAGAGTTGTAGATTGTTTGCTGACCCCACCACCCACACGCTTCCCCGCACGCTGGCACCTGGACCCGTCCTCCGACTCGATTTGCATTCTTTGTACACCCGTCGCTTCCCCGTCGGCCGGGGGAGGGGGCGATCGAATTTTGGATCGATCGATGCACCACTGTGAGAACAATTCCCACGGCACCGGCTGCCGATTGCCGGAGTCGGGCCGTTTCATAGTCCGGGTTTCGCATATCGGCGCAGCCATGTTTGCCTCCCGTTCGTCGTCCCATTGTGCGTCAACGCGGCGCGGTGCGTGCCGAGTGGGGTGGAGATCATCTGGCCGGTGCGAATGCCCTACGGCACGGAAGGGCGCGATAATGAACTCTCACGCATTTTCGCTACCAAGGCCAACTTCTGGGGGCAATCGTAGGCTTCTGGGTGCATCGTTGCAATGCAAACGAAATTGTCACGCGCCACATAAACATTTGAAAATTGATCTTCCTGCCTGTACCGAAGAAGTCGGTGAAAATTGCAGTAGTTTAGGTTATACTTTGGAATTTTCAAGTCAAAGAGATTTCGAGGTTGGTTCTTACAGTACGAATGCGAGGTGTGTACCTCAATACTTTAAGTACGTAGAGTATTAGTGGAACAACAACCTCAAGTCGGTCTAGGTCTGTTAGTTCCGGCCTTCACTGACTTAATTACACTTGTAGCTTGATAGACTTGGATGTTTTATTGTTTCATATTTATTTTTACAACGACAAATAAAGTAAAGTATTAGCTATAAGCATTCCAACATTTAATATACAATATTCTACCATCAGTTTAGGTTTATTTGAGGTTCTACGCTCATGTACAACCGT
>KZ071633.1:0-10505 GCA_002091845.1 Anopheles cracens | reverse complement strand
AATATTTTTTATTTAATTTGCATTGTATTTGTATCCATGAAAATGAATTTAAAAAATAATGCAACATAAATTAAATACTATGCTATAATAAATACATTAATTGTGTGAAATGTGTGGCTCAATTATATTTTATGCTGCCCATAAATGTATAAATAAGTTCTTAGTAAGCTGCTATTTTATACCCAATTTGATGTTCTTCGACACTGTCTCAACAACGTAGGACAGAATATACATACAACATAAAATTGCTTTTTGTTGTATAAAAACTATGTTTTTGTTAAATGTTAAATGATTCAAGTTCATGTATCAAATATTGTACCTATAAATTATTAATTTATTTAAATATTAATTTATTTATTATAGTATCATGTTTGATGTTTTTTTCATCATTCTCAAAAAAATATTTTAATGCATGCAAATGCAATGCAAATCAAATAAAAAATATTTCCGAAACAGTCCATAAATTGTGGGACGGATTCAAAAATATTTGGGAAACAGTGAAAAAACCCTGGGAAAGTGTCAACAAACTTAGGGATACCCTGTAATACAATTATAAAATAAGCATAATTGATGAACCAAAACGTTCACTTTCACTCGTTCACCTAATGGACCTTTAGGTCGTAATCATTGCTATCTTTTCAAACTCACACACACAGTGTTAGCTGTATTAAAGTGTGTGAAAGAATTACGCTTTTCGTAAAGCGTAATTCTATGGTAAATAGGCCTTGAAATGGTCATGAAAATCTAAAGCTAATAGAATGAACTCCCCACATTTGTGATTCCGATTGCATACATTTAGGCGGTTCCGATTACGAACTGGTTCCAGCATATCTCTGTGACAGTAATGAAAACAATAGGTGCAATATTTTTTATGTTAACTTCAAACGAACTATTAGTGATCATACCATCATACTTGCTCATCTATGAGATGTCCAAAGACGAAGATGATTTGAAATGAATTAGCAAAGTTTGTATAGACATTATTTATTATATTTTTCATTTATAAAATTTCGAACGATGGGTTTCTCACGAAAACGAAAACGAGAAAAATGATACGGCATTGTATAGAAAACGCAATATTTATTTTTTGTTAATCTTTATTTGAAACCACAAAGCAACCCTTTGTAATTATTTTACATATAATGTTGTTGAAGCTTTGTTTCTGATATTTTATTTACAGATCGTGTGAAATGTGTGGCTCAATTATATTTTATGCTGCCCATAAATGTATAAATAAGTTCTTAGTAAGCTGCTATTTTATACCCAATTTGATGTTCTTCGACACTGTCTCAACAACGTAGGACAGAATATACATACAACATAAAATTGCTTTTTGTTGTATAAAAACTATGTTTTTGTTAAATGTTAAATGATTCAAGTTCATGTATCAAATATTGTACCTATAAATTATTAATTTATTTAAATATTAATTTATTTATTATAGTATCATGTTTGATGTTTTTTTCATCATTCTCAAAAAAATATTTTAATGCATGCAAATGCAATGCAAATCAAATAAAAAATATTTCCGAAACAGTCCATAAATTGTGGGACGGATTCAAAAATATTTGGGAAACAGTGAAAAAACCCTGGGAAAGTGTCAACAAACTTAGGGATACCCTGTAATACAATTATAAAATAAGCATAATTGATGAACCAAAACGTTCACTTTCACTCGTTCACCTAATGGACCTTTAGGTCGTAATCATTGCTATCTTTTCAAACTCACACACACAGTGTTAGCTGTATTAAAGTGTGTGAAAGAATTACGCTTTTCGTAAAGCGTAATTCTATGGTAAATAGGCCTTGAAATGGTCATGAAAATCTAAAGCTAATAGAATGAACTCCCCACATTTGTGATTCCGATTGCATACATTTAGGCGGTTCCGATTACGAACTGGTTCCAGCATATCTCTGTGACAGTAATGAGATAGTGTTCCGCTAAATGTGCCTGCAAAATTGATTCCGACGATATTTTTCAGATGTTAGCGTGGCGTTCATTTCATTTTAATAGTATTTCCAAATTGCTCTCAAACAGCGATTCATAGCTTGTGTACACGGTGCCTAATGAAATTGTTCATCGGAACGCGACCAGTGCCCGCCCTTTTTGCTGTGTGGCACTGGGAAAAGTCTTTTCGGCTGAAACGTTCGAATGTACATTTCGCCGGAACTTACGTCTTTGCCGTGAGCCGTGCCGGGTATTTAACATTTACATCTGCTGCGTTCTATGAAATTCGCGCAAAACCTACCTCTCCACACTTCGTTAACGTTTTATTTCCATTGCGCTCGGCTGTCTCGTTCTTCCCACAGCGAAGTGGGTCCGTTCGGGGCGAGGATGTGCCTTTTGCGTTAGGATTCTCGCCGTCGCCGATGTTTCCACTCACCCTCACCCGGCTGGACATGCAGGTCAGCAGCACCGTGATGCGCTACTTGTGCAATTTTGTAAAAACCGGGTACGTATCGAGTGTTCCGGGCGCGTCATCTGAGAGCTTTCTCCTGGCGATGGAGGCGCCCGGTAGCTGCTCCCGGACCCGATTTCACTCACCCGGTGCTTCCCTGTCTTTCGCGCAGCAACCCGAACGGGCTACGTACGCCACGGATGGACGTGTTCGTGAACAGTAACAATAAGCGGAGCTGGAACCCGGCGAAGAAACCGCACAACGAGACGCTCATGCGTCAGCTGGTGTCGTCCTTCCGCCAGGGCGACCAGCTGCAGCCGCGCAGCGC
Source organism: Anopheles cracens (assembly GCA_002091845.1). NCBI lineage: Eukaryota > Metazoa > Arthropoda > Insecta > Diptera > Culicidae > Anopheles > Anopheles cracens. Next base: position 7,778 of record KZ071633.1, on the reverse strand, counting down.
ACCGCCGGTTTCGGCGGGCCAGGCGCTGATGCAGCAGCAGCTGCAGCAGTACTACCGCCGGGATGCGAGCCAGCAGCCCCGCCAGCAGAAGCACTCCGTGCGGCGGAAGCGCACGAGATACTCGAACGATTTGCAGCGCTTCAGCTCGGGCGAGCCGGGCGATGGGTACGGGTCGAGCGAGGAGAGCGGCGCGCCGGACGGGCCGAACGGGGACGGTGGGCGCGACAGCGAGGACGAGGACGACCGGACGGAGGGGGGCGAGTCGGGCGGACGGGGCGAAACCGAGCCGAGCTACTACAGCGTCGACAGCGACTACGTGTACAGCGGGTTCACCACCATCAAGTACAACCTGCCGTTCTGGGGACATTACGACACCACCAATCAGGTTTTCATGGAAATCGGTAAGTGCGCAGGGAGGAGCAGGGTGGAGGGGGCGAATGGGACGAGAAATCACCCGAGTGGGGTGATCTTTTGTTAGGAGTTCAAATAAGCAATTTTCACTTATGTTTCCGTTCGCAACCTGTTTACTCTCGGTAATTGAGCCTCACTTGAAGAACAATTCAAGAGTTTATAATCCATCACTCATAATGAAGATAATTATCATGCATGCAGATTGCATACTTCACGGGGTATACAAGTCTCATTAGCCTCAAAGAGCAGATCAGGCACGACCAATTGCCTTTTCAATGCCTTGTTAACGCTTGATGTGCAGCCGAACAGGTTATGCATGTACTATTTCAAGCTGCCCATATTGGCTAACCCTCTTTATTTATTTATTCTACCTAGCATGTATAGGGCATGTTTCAATCGCAAACTTTTCACGAAGAAAACGAAGAAAAATACTTATTGTTTGAATGCAATTAATTTTTATTATTTTTATTATTTGAATTTAGTAATAAAGCGTTTGTCCAGTCCTTATGTCCTATTATCCTGATTTCATTCAAGCCTAAAAGGTGAGTAGAAACATGTTTACATGTTGTAAACACTGTAGGCTTCTAGTCTTGATGTAGCTCATAGGTGCCGCATCTATACGTACAATGTTCCCAGCTGGCAAATTTTATTATGCCTCAAAAATAAATGGTTATATGCATCATCATGGGATTTGGATAATTTACTGCTGAATAAGTAAATTAAATCCCAAATGTATGTCGTCTGCATTACGAAACATCCAGCACGAATGTATGTAATTAACGTTTTATTTACCAGTTAAATAAATTCTCTACGATGAGTTTGGTTAACGGATATCGGCCAAAAACTGCGTTTTTCGTGGAAATTACACACTATTACTAACCTAATAGCCTAATAGCCTAATTACCCGACAATTATGCAATACGCCTCACACACATGCTGCATTAACGATTAATGATCCCCTTTTTCGACCAGTTTTCCAGACATTTGTAGCTGTGTTTGCTTGATTCACCTTACAGATAACCCGCTTTATGAGTAAATTGGCACATCAGCCTTGAAGTATGTAATCAGCAGACCAAATTGTATTATTTACGCTAGCTTACAGCTCATTGCTCACTGAATAGCCCCTTAAGCTCATCATGGTAGTACGTTACAAATAATTTAAGTCGTAAACTTACTTTACCAGCCAGAAAGAGCATTAATTTCATAGCGCATCACTTCATTTACGCACTTTAAACATTCTAGTTTTCTAGTCGTATGCAACCTGTTCGCAAGCTAATATGTACTACATCTGTTTGAAAATAGTTTCCAACTGGCGTGCTCGATTATGTCTGCAAAAATAGATATTTAATCATGCATACAGTGGATCACCGTGCGGATTGAATGCTTTCAGGCTGATTAAGGAGATTAGCGCCTAAATGTGTATAGTCCTGCATGAAAAACAATTTTCAGCAGTGCGTTATGCATATTTCATCTGCCACATTAACAAATACTCTCCGCTGGGTTTTGCTCCACACCATGACAGTCTCGTAAATCCCCCGCCGACAAGCTTTATTAAAAATGGACGAACGAAGCGTTTGTCTAGAGCACATTGCATACTGTTGGGCTGCTAAATGAAAAACAAGCCAAGAGTTGTTGCAATGTGCGGCTTTTATTTGCCCGCTGGGATCAAAGACTTCACAAGAAGACGTTAGACTTGACGGAGAAAGAGTGAGAGAGAGAGGTAATTCTGAGACTTCTTCGCCTCTTCTCTTGCAGGTAGTCAAGTCGTACCGAAGAGCCACTACCGGGGCCACAAGCTATCGCTCTGGTTAAGCTTGATTCCACAGCTGCACGCTTCGTTCAACATTCCCGAGCTATCGATGCGGCATCATCACTTTAGCGAAGAGAATCCCGTGTTCTATGACGGTAGGAGCGGTCTCTATCTCTAGAGTTTTAGTTAGGGTGTTACTGTACTAAGGCGTTTGCCACAATTCCCCTGCAGGTCTGGTGAGGGAACAGATCATCGAGCCGCCGCTGGTGCTGTCGAGTCGTCGTCGGGTGCGGCGGCGGCGGCCGTAGCAGCCGCCGCGGCCGCCTCCACCGACGCCCAGCCACTGAAGGAGGAAAGCTCGTTCGGCGGTGGCGTAGCATCGCAGAAGCAGCCGCCGGACGACGCGCCGGCCGCCTCTGGGAAGGCGGCCTCCGTACGGGTGGCGCCGAGCAGCGCCGCGTCCAAGATGGCCGGCCCGCACAGCATACAGACAATCGAACTCTCGCTGACACCGCACTATCACGGTCACGGCCATGCTACGTCGATGCGGCGCAGCAGTACCTCCGCCATCAAGCACTCGCACAAGTGCGAAGGGTGTTACTGTACTAAGGCGTTTGCCACAATTCCCCTGCAGGTCTGGTGAGGGAACAGATCATCGAGCCGCCGCTGGTGCACATCGGTTTCGTCACGTCTACCACCTCCAAGATGCACAAGACGGAAACGATCGCTTCCACCATCCTGCAGTCCATTTCGACGGGTAAGACACCTGCCGGGCCCTAAAAAAAGAGCCTTCTGTCTAAAAGAACGCCCCTTTCCCACCCTGCCAGAATGTCCACCGAACATCACCTTCATACAGACGGCGTCCGCGTCCTGGCCGCTCCACAACTCGGCGCTCCCAGCCCAGCACGGCGACTCCAACCGCAGTCTGATCAACCGGCTGACGAACAGCTACCATCGCAGCTACTCCACCGCCCTAGCGATCACGATCGGCGTCGGGTGCTTTCTGCTCTTCCTGAACGTGCTCATCTTCGTGGCCATCTACTACCAGCGCGAGAAGCGCGAGAGCAACTCGCGCATGAAGATCAACCTGCTCGAGCTGGAGTCGCGCCTGAACGTGGTCGAGTCGTCGTCGGGTGCGGCGGCGGCGGCCGTAGCAGCCGCCGCGGCCGCCTCCACCGACGCCCAGCCACTGAAGGAATAACATTTAGTTAATATTCAACTATTTTCAAATAATTTTAACTGGTTTGAAAAATATTTTTAAAGTAAGTTTTTATTTTTTGATTTAACTTTTTCTTATTATGCTCTAACCTATATCGACCGGTAAAGCTAACTTATTCGAAACCGGGTCGAGAGGTTTAAATAATAAAATATCTAAATAAAAGTAGTATTAACTTGGTATAACTACTATTTTTTGAGCCTCTCAAATAGTATTTGCAGCTACATCACTGGCGTCGTCGCCATCATCATCACTCCCGTGACACTGGGTGCGCCGGGCGCCCCGGTTGGCTTGCTCAGGAGGACCCAAACGCTAGCGGCTGGGAACATGTACATAGAACAGTAACTTACACGAAACAATTGTGCTGTAAGATTCCACCAGGAACGGTCCCCGACCGGCCTGACAGGTGCCAACACGTGGCGGCACGGTGCGCAGATACAAACGGTGACGAAATAAAGTGGATACGAAATCGAAACCGATCGCTAGTGATGCCTTCTTCGCCTTTTCTTCCGAACTGCAGGCCCCGAGTTCTTCGGTGGCATCAGCGTGAATTTCGCATGCCGCCATTGCTGCCATCAATTATCCGCACGGGCCGCAGACGGTGGGCCGCTCTGGAGTTTGCTGGAGTAAGTGAAACATCATTCGGTGAAAAAACTTTCCTCGAACGAGCGCGCCGTTCCCGTCGTCGTTCCCAGGTGTATTTGTCTTCCGAGAAGCGGCATGCCGCCATGTCTGCTTGAGGCGGTGCGGGCAATCGCGCCCGTGGACCAGTTCCGCACGAGCAACAATGCACGTTGGTCGTTCGGCAGGGTGAAAATTCAAAAGTCAGCACTAAATTTGAAGCGTTGAAGGCATTTTATCGAGTCAAACTAAAGGTATGAATTTTAAATAATCTATTTTTATCTAATAAAGAGTTCGAGAACCACCAGCATATGGAAAGCTATCATTTTCTAATCAACGACGAACGCAACCAGTGAAACAAAGCAACCAAGCGTTGCAAAGACAACAAAGGCATGAAGCGTTTTTTGGTAACGCTTGACAAAATTGCGTTGCATCGCATCGGGTTTTGAACATCCAAATGCTTATATTGATCCAAATGAAAGGAATTCAATAATGCTTTTCAGGATAAAATGGGGCAATTTTGTGTTGCTTTGCAATGTGTTCAAGGATTGCAAAAAATAAACAAAAATTAAACAAAAAAGTAAGGATTAAAAAAAGTTTTTCAAATTATAATTTGAATTTCACATAATATAACAGCTACGTTAATCAATGAGAAAATGAGCACCATAAAATACAATTTAAATACTACTTTGTCCATTTGTTGGGATTAACATCATATAACTAGCGTACTAGGAAATAATCGACACAGTGGTGTGTGAGAATTAAGTGTATAACTATTCACTAATGGATATTTTTAACAAAAAAAATGAACATTTTAAATTTTTATAACATTTAGTTAATATTCAACTATTTTCAAATAATTTTAACTGGTTTGAAAAATATTTTTAAAGTAAGTTTTTATTTTTTTTAACATTTAGTTAATATTCAACTATTTTCAAATAATTTTAACTGGTTTGAAAAATATTTTTAAAGTAAGTTTTTATTTTTTATTTAACCTTTTCTTATTATGCTCTAACCTATATCGACCGGTAAAGCTTATTCGAAACCGGGTCGAGAGGTTCAAATAATAAAATATCTAAATAAAAGTAGTATTAACTTGGTATAACTACTATTTTTTGAGCCTCTCAAATAGTATTTGCAGCCTGCTTGAAACGTTTCAGCGCCTAAAGGTATGCAATCGGTAACCAAGTATACGCTAGTTGATTTACTACTCTGGTTTTTGTTATTTGATCCCAGCCTGAGGTAGTAAAGCATATTTTCGGGCAACACAGCATTCGTTTAATATAATAAACATCCGCGGAAGCCGTATGATTCTGCATTAAAAGTATTATTGCATAACTGTTATACAGTCCGTAACATAACTATACGCCCACCTGTTTTTTGAGAATATAACGAAAACTTGAAGAGATATATGAAAACAATGTTCTATTAAGTTGTAGTTAATGACAAAATACATCTGTGACGAATTTTTCACATTTTTACACACACTATTACTATTTTTTTCACCACCGTCAAAAACGCTCCTTGTAACAAACTATACGCCCACTTACGAAAAACCGTTTTTTTTATACAAATAATCGTTTTAAAATGCGTTTAAAAATATAAGAGCATTAGACAGGAATAAGATTTTTGGCATATTTTTCTGTCACATTAGGTAAGTATGTCAAGCTCACTGGGACATTGATACGTTTGGTTTTCGATTTTTACGACGCGTTCAAAACGACTAACATACCAAAAAATCAATTTTCTGGCAACTTTAGGTATATTTTTATATGTATTGCAAGTGTTAAATCAGCAATTGATATACATGTTTTGAAAGGTTATGATTTCAGCATTATTTCGAAAAAAATGGAACCAAAATACCAAAAATTCGTCACAGATGTATTTTGTCATTATCTACAACTTAGTAGAACATCATTTTCATGTATCTCTTCAAGTTTTCGTTATATTCTCAAAAAAAACAGGTGGGCGTATAGTTATGTTACGGACTGCATAGCAATGTAAACCGAATAGCTTTGGCCATCAACTCAATGTTGAGTTTCTCCACCGACGATAATAAAACGAAAGTGATTCGTTCTATTTTGGTTTATGCTTACGCGGGCGCCTGGCTCGGTTCGATATTTGAACGATTTGTTACGATGTTGAAAGCTGTTTTATGCGACGTCGCATTTTTAGTATCAATTGGAAGCTGGAAATGGAACGAGATACTAAACTTCAAAACTTTAAACCCATTTTTTATCTCCCTGATTCTTTCGACAATTAAACTTATTTCTTTTAAAACAGATCAGAGTTATTTGTTTTTAAATGCTTTTTTAAAACAGTTAAAACAAATCCAGCTCAAGTTGTTTCAGCTTTGGCAACCATCAAGAATCTCTTCCTACGCAATGAGGATAAAGCATGATGTTGGCTGTATTACTTTGAATTAAATGCTGGAGTACTGACACGAAATTTATTTGTTATGAACTTAGCTTTAGCTTTTTTTCGTCTTCAACACTCCAAAAATAAATAAAAGGTAAATATTCCTGATCACTTTGGTGGATTATCACTTAAGAAACACTGTTGTAATATTCCTACAAGTTTCAACAAAACAATTCCCGCAATTAATAAAAAGATGATTTATTTTACTGGCCACACCTTCCAGGATTTCATCGAATTACACGATAAGGTTATCATAACATCGTTATACATATTTATTACTACTCAGAAGGTAAAAAATCCGTTCCAGAATATAATCGCCAAATTGTGTTCTTGGCTACCGTGCACTGTGCGGCGCCACGAGGCCATTCAAGTCCTGTGTTTGCTTCCTTCGTCCCATTCCTTTGTGTCGTATTAACGACAGGCAGCAATTGGCGTGTTCTGGTGCAAACGATGTAGCTCATTTTCGACTCCCTCACACGCCCCTGTCGGTGGATCGTGAACCGTATCGAGTGGGCTCTCGATGGGTGTGCTGAGAGGTATTCGAGTTTGAGGTTTAGGACACGTTTTCGTTGGAATTTTTCGTTCCATTTCCCGGAGCTATCCATCCGCGGTCCGGGTGCACGCAGCCGCTGCTGTCGTCAAACTGGAAGCACTTCGGTAACTGACAACTATCAGATTTACCTTTGCGTGAGGGGAGGGAGGGTCCCTCCCCTCCCCTCCCTAGTCATTCCATCACAACTCAACAGGATGCTTTGGGGAGGAACGAAAAACAGCGGTCCTTCGGTCCGACTGAGATTGAGAGCAGCAACAACAACACTGGAAGGCATCTGAGAGGTGCTGGGAAACGGCCGAAGGCAGCTGCCGGATCCATGCCACGGAGAGCGGAAACCGGGAGGAATGGAGTTTAAACATTTCCGTTTTCCCCGTCCCCATCAGCCACCCAGAGCACCTGGGTAGGCGAAGCCGTTGCTATCGGCAACCAAACCAACACGCACACACCAGAAGCCGCCTACGAGAGCTTTTCTCCCGTTCGAGCAGTTGGTGGCGGCGAGCACTCACCTCCACTGCCAGGCTTTGGCGTGATTCGATTTCACCCGGCGCACCGTGGGGCCGGTCGAGCCAAAGCAAAGGGGGCAGCTGCGGGGCAGGGGCAGAGATTACATTACAAAGATTCACCGCGCCGAAACCGAAGCGATAGCGCCGAAGCGCTATCCCATCTCCCGCTGCGGGCGATGGGGCTGGCTCGCATAAAGATGCTTATTTATTTGCCTCCGCCACCGTGGACGGGGTTTGAGTGGTTCCAGGTGAAAGTGAAATGAACCGAAACCATGACACCCGCCCGCGCTTCACCTCCTCCTCCTC